>NBZA01002036.1:0-63694 GCA_003054995.1 Aleochara bilineata
TTATTATTCAATTACCTACATATCGCAATTATTTGTTCTTAATACACATGTTTCTCAGCAGCGTGCATGCACCTATGGAGTGCAGTAGGTGAATAATTGGTTTGCAAACGCAATTGCATTTACAAATGCAAATACTCACCAAGAATTTCATTGTCGATCTAGTTTGAACTGTGCTGGCTGCAAACCTCCTAGGGCCACTAGGACTGTTGAATGCAAGCAAGAGCCGAACTGAACTGCGATATCTGCCGTTAACCACCTAAGCATTTATTTATACAGGTCCCCTCTAGGCGGGCGGCGTTGATTTGCCCCAGCTGAAGACGAAGAGCAAGGTTCCTTTCACTGTCATCAGGGGATAGGAGCACTCGCACTGCACATGCACAATGCGGCTGCTGCCCGCACTCCTATTCTTTTCCTGTGAGTTTTCTTTTGCGTGCGCTCGGTGCGCAATAACACAATTCACTACGCAATACAATAACGTGATCGGTTTACTTGCCGAATATCCTTTATTAAAGAATATTCAGCATATTGATCAATCAATAATACAGCGTAAACTGCGCTAGATTCCTGGGAATTAGGCAATGCAATTATTATTGGTATCGTACACTCCTTTACGTAATGAAATTAGGTTTCTATACAAATTTGTTGGAATCCACAGCAGCAAGGACTTTCTACGTGATGATGTTGCGGTAGGATAAGCTGCTCTAATCTGAAACGACCAAAAAACAACAACAAAACGCGACTAAGCAATACAAACAATTTTGCGGTGGCGTCTCCGCAAATTTTTGGTTTCGTTGACACAATAGTTGAGCATGCTCGGAATTGCTGTGCTAATGACGCACTAATGTGATTTATGTATGTGATGCAAAATGCCTATTGTATAAGCTGATATTTTAACGAGATGATGATGAAAACTAGAAAATTTCGGAATTGGTTCACTTTTTGCCATATGAGCTTATTATATTTTTCACGTCTCAATGATTCCGATAACATGCATATAATTGGCTTGCAATTGTTGTTATTAGAAAACAATTCCATTTAATTAAATTAAGTAATTTGTTGCAAATTTCCATTTGTAAAAATACGTATGATATGTATGTAGGTATGTAAAATTAATATAATTTTTTATTGCACAACGCAAATTTAATCCTTTGTAAATTTTTAATTAAAAACATGCTCAACCTTTATCTTTCCATCAAGAATAATCCATATTATCAGTGAGTGTAAATATACATAATTTTAATTAATCTTATTAGGAAAATAATGCAGAAATGCATTCGCAACTCAGCGCCATGTATGTATCTATATACATTTCTTGCTTTAATTGCTTGATGTAAAAGTTCTCTAACATTTTTGACTTAATATGAATTCTTAATTACCATCGCGTAATTGATTTCAGTGTAACATTAATAATATCAGCAATCGATCAGATCTCATGGCTGGCTGTGAGTGCTAGGAGCGTAATGGCAAAGACACTAAGAAGGCGTCGCCTCTATTTGTCAAGTCGGCGCACATTAATTATTATGATTTTAACGATCTAAATATGGTAATCAAGATCCTGGATGTCAACGAGCAATGTTGCAATGCGATCATCCACACGGTACATATAATTGTTATTGCATTCGCAACGCGACAAAAAATCTTCGTCCTGGCGCTGCATTCAAAGTGATGGATGTGTACCGTACTGCTGTTTGTTGCATGCTTTGTTGGGTCCTTGCATGCTGGCAGCCAGCATGGTTCGTTGCTAAAATACGCTACACAGATCCGCAGAGTAATAAATTAATTTAGCATCAAGTACAAGCACAGGCGCAAGTATTGCATTCAAAGCGAACTACACAGCGCGCTCTGTCCCAGGCGAGCAATGTGCAAATGGCTAACGCAACGGGGGTGCTCTTTCGCTGTAGATGTATGTATTTTACATAATTGGGTCCGAATACGTGACATTGCGTTGCAACTGCGTTGTTACTGAACTCGTAGACACAGTTATTGTTGTTAACCCAAAGTTTCCATGTGAATAGAAAATTGAAAATATGCTACATAAATGTAAGAAACTTAATCTTAAATTACGCCATCAATTGCATGCAATAATTACGCGTCTTATCGCATTTCGTTATCGGTGAAATGTATCTGTCTATAACTCGATAAAAATGCATGCGATGCCAGAACATTCTGCAACTCAATGAGATAAATTGAAATTAGCATACTTAATGAACAGCATATTTTTACAGCCTGCTTCATTTTTATTGATTCATATACATTGCGCGCTTGGCGTGGACGTAAATGAGCAGAGCGCAAATATAAAACGACATTTGTAGCAGTCAGTGCAGTCGAAGACGTTGGAAGAAAATCGAGTTGCAATGATCGACTGGCGTGGCGCACACTTGCGCAATATTTTATCGAATAATGTCGGCAGTTGTCAAGTAAAAACTTTAATCAAACGGACGTAATGGACAGCAGGGCTGCTTGATATTTGTTATTACAGCAAGTCCAAGAAAACACAAGCGGCAATTGGCTTTCATTGCACGCGAGTTTGGCTATAAATAAATGTATTAATACATGGTAGGTAAATCACCCTTTATTGACGAATGTTTAACGTAAAAATAACATACGTTTATGCATATCGGCGGACATCGAGAATACATTGTTTGTTATTTATATATACAAGCAGCAGGCAGAAAGCTGTCGGAGCTGGATTGGAATCAGATGAAAATGATGAAAGACTACATACCAACTAATAGCAAGAAGCAAGGTCGAACCGTGGTAGCAACGCGACCTTCATTTCGGATTCATTTATTAAATTCCAGTGTACGTGTGTACATGCGTCTTAGATAAATATGCAAAGCGAGCATACGCCTATTTTTGATCGCTTTTTTGACATTAAACTTTTGAGGAAATAGAAAGTTAATTGACAAGTTTGGCGATTTAATTAAGAGCAGTTAAAAAACGTTTAATTCCTGGATTTTATTAAAAGTTGCATAACCAAACAAATTAAAAATTTTTGGACTAAATATGCACACAAAGTACATTGTGTCAGTTTCAAAATTCATTCGCATTCAATGAACAAGCGCATTTCGGTAGCAAGCCAACCATATCAGTACGTGAAAAATGGAATCGTTACAAAATCAATAAACCCGATACTATGTAATGAAGTTTCCTCATAGAAGGAGAGTTCACAGTGGCATTTCTACGAAAAATGTTCAAATTCATTATGGCCTACAACTGCGGTTTCAAATACAAAACGAACCGAAAAGAAAAGAAAAGATGCAAGTAATATTATCTATTAGAGCTGGTAACTGTAGCTATCGAAATATGTAACTAAATCATTGTGAAATTGTTGCGTACGGTGCACTGAATTTTACGAACATGCATTATGAATATTGGCCACACGTTTGATTGCATTGAATTTATTAGTGAAAATTAGATAGACAAAATGCCAACTGGATATTGATATGAATGCACGGGCGTATTAAATAGATGCAAACATAAATAAACATTGTAGTGTAGCGCAGCGAATTCAGCGCCTGTTAAGGCACATTAAATTAATTCTTCCTCAATGCAGCGCACATTTATATATTTATTCTTGTTATTCCGATGGAAAAAATCGCCGCTCGTTACGTAATGATTGCAATGCGACGACGCTTTTCAAACACGCCAAACAAACGTAAATTACCTAACCCAAGACTGAAAATATACGATATCAACAAAATGCAAAGTTTTGTCGATTCGCGCTCGACCATTTGTGGGTGTTATTTATTGTAAAGCGCATTTTAACGCGCAAGTATTCTCCTTCGCGAACAACGTGCATGTCGATAACATGCGTTGTAAAACATTTAATCATTTAATTAAACAACCGTGTGGAAGCGATTACAGCGAAATAAACGAGAATAAAATGAAGCAGTAAATAGCAGGAGAATTTTCTTTTGCGAATTATTATTGTACATTTGTATGCCAAACACGTTTCCGATCACGTCGTACAATTCAACAATTAATAAACATCGAATGCAATCATTATTCATATGAAAAGTGCAATTCTACGGCGAACTCAGACGCATAACAGCACTCAACACTTCAATCTGTGGTAGTAGCAGGCGTTCGTCGAATATGAAATATGAGAAAAATGTGCCTTCAAATAGGGCAATGCTTCAATAATAATCGTTCAATTCTAGATGCATGTATTATTTTCTGCGATACACCCATGCGAGTCACAAATAGTCGCAACTCCTTCGTTCGGCCGCGTTTCGAATTCGTGACTTGCAATGTCGGCTCCAAGTCGTTATTGTCGCGTTTACTGGTTTGTTTCTTGATAGATACTAATTGGGAAGTGAAAATTACACTTGCCTTTTGTTACTTGCTAACTGCGTGTACTTATCGCCAATTAAATGCTTGAATTGTTGCTTGAATGTACGAGAGTTGAGAAAGAATGCGCGAACAATGCTTTTGTTGAGAGTATTTGAAACTGGAGTACGTATCTTGAAGGCAAAAGTGCGAAGGCTTAGCTACGATTTAGAATTGAGAAGGTTTGGAATTTGATTGCTTGCCTTGCAATTTTGCACTTCTTTGCAATATAGCATAGAGTGGTTACCAATAGTTATTGGTATTGGTATTAAACAAATGTTATACACGCATTATTAGTAGTTCGTACTAAAGGTTACCAACGCAAAATGCAATATGCTAAATTGTTCTTCGAATTTATGAGAACGTTCTACAAACGGCAAGTCACATTAAATCATTTAAAAGCAATACAGTGCTCAAAACTAATTTAATTTTATATGAATATTTATATGTATATAAACTCAATGCTTAAATACTTTGCATTTACATTGAACATTGAAAATTTTCAGGGTTAAAATGAATATTTATTTATACAACTAAGTATATATAGTAAATAAATGCAATTATACGATACTTTACCAACACGTATGTTTAGTTCAATTATTTTTGACATTTCTATTATTGGTAATAATCCAAAAAAACATTATGTAAGGTACTTTTCTTTTGTGCAGCAAATATTATTTTGGTTTTGTTACTATGAGAAATACTTAAGCAATAACTATTCGTATTCACAACGCATAATGCATTTGAATTTCTTAATTTTTTATAGAAAACTATGCACCTTACGCTCTTTATATTACATACTGCATTCTGCGTGAACTAATAAAGGCATTTTAAATAAAAACTGCACTTGTATGTAAATGAGCTAACTAAGCTAAGCTAATAACCATATGAAGCAAAATCCGTAGTTTCTACTATGACACGTACTTATTACTTTGTTCAAGACTGTATTGATATTACCGTTAGCCTTAATTATAACAACCAATCTAAATTGTTCTAAGTTCAATTCGAATAAGCATATCAGATAGGTACTTGCACACACAATATATTCATATTATATTCTTTTCAATGTCATTTTGTGTTCCCGTCTTAGGCAGCATTACATTCCACGATCAATTAATCTTGACTATAAGTTTAATTGCAAATCTAAAGTTTCAAGTAGGGAAAGATATCACGCTTTATAATAATATAAGATTTGTTATTACATACATATTTCTTCTCATTGGAATATATACGCATGAGAAATTCTTACGTTTTCTTAAATTACTCCTGATTTATGATGTTATATTTAACTAGTTTAATGCATTAATTTATTGCTACTTGCATTTAGCTTGTTTAAGCTATAAAATCTAATTTATCTCTTAATGTAATCTTCAGTACTTTTACTATAATTTACGTCTAATACATTATTGATCAATAAACATTAGTTGATTACAATACAACTAATTGGTCGTTTAGGTAATCATCAAGCATATATTAATTGGATTAAATAGATACTAATACTAAGAAGAAAAGTATATATTGTATAAGAGCAGCAATAGTACATATTATCTATTAAGCCTATGTTAGTAAAGTAAAACTACGCAAAACAAGTTTAATCTTTGCACACATATATCTGCTAATAACTAAAAAAGAATTAGGTTTATATTTTAATTTGTTTTCATACAAAACAGCAAAGTAAGTCGATCATCGGATTTACATCTTCTGTAATCCGATTTCGTTAGTGACCGAAGGCGAATTAAAGTTAACCACGCGTGAAAATGTTCTTTTCGCGCCACGCTTTTGCAAGAATCGTACGTGCCTTTGATCAGCATCACATAATAACGTGGACGCTTTGCCTTTCGTGAAATTCTGTTGGTAATCGCTGCATTATTGAACCAATTTCATATCAAGTGAATAAGTATTAATTCTTATAAATAAACTAGAAGGACGACACATGCCAACGAATAAAATATACAATGGCGACCAAAATTTCACAATGCAAGTTTTTTAATTATTGCAACAATAAACTACAAACTGATGATGGAATTATTTAGGTGCGGTTTAACATTCTCACCAATTGTAATCCTTTAATAATAACATCGTTTTCTTGGGTGTATTAAATTTTATTTAATAATCATTACAAACTGATTTATTATAAATTAGTTGCACAGAGTTTAGAATTTTAAATTATAATAACAAAATATGTATGTATATTCTTAGATCATTTAAATGTGAAACAATCAGTTTACAATAAACAACATGAATAAAATAATATAAATAAATAAATTATTTAGCAACGTTTTGAGATAAACGGCTTTTTGCGCTTTCCCAACTAGCAACAGTCTGTTGATAGTACTCAATTTGTTTATTAGCAAAGTCTAATAAAATCTTTTTAACCAATTGTTGCTTTTCATTCTGCCAGCGATCAATATCACTGCGTAGTTGCTCATTGGCGCATTCCAAATTGTCCTGGTTAGTTTCAACTTTTTTCGTTAACTGTGGAATAGCGACTCCCAATTTTTCTAGTTTTTCGTCGCTAGATGGTTGTTTCCATAATGAAAAACCAGAGACTTGTGGTTGAGCGGTATGTGCAGCTGCCATTAACTGAAATTATCGTAAGTCATACAAACAAGCTCATTATTATTGATATCCATACCTTGTCTTTATCCGCACGTTTCTTGTTCAACTCTTCAAGGCTCCCTTCATAGAGCATTTGATGATTTTCTCGCCTATGCAGTGTTTCTTGAACCACGTCTACATAAGTAATAAAATCCTTAATAGGTGTCGTAATTATATTTGGATAGCAGCTAATAAGCTCATTTTGAGCAGATATACTCTTTTCATTTGCATAGGCGATTGAATTGAGCAACTTAGCAAGCTCCGGCTCGCTGTTAGCCCAATATTGTAAATGTGGGTAGAAGTACTGTAGCTCGATCATTAGATCACTATGTTCTTTGCATATCCTATTTGAAATCTTTTCAAATGTGACAATCTTTTCAACCAAACTATTTAAATAAGTCTTGATTTTCTCAAATTCATTATGTTTGTTTTTTAGTGGCACATAAGTGACTGATGGCGGAACGGAATGTTTTGAATCAATTGCTGCTTTCTGTCTTCTAACCAAATTGAAATCCGGTTGCTTAATAGTGATAAACAGCTTAAAATACTCATTGCAGCTCAGTATTGGATGTTGGACTATTCTTGAAATGAACACATTTAGCGCCTTCATTCTGACTAGAATAAAATCTTTAGAATATCTATCCAGTTGACCAATTAAACTATGCTTTCCAGGCAGTGGCTACAATTTAAAATCAATATAATAATATTGTTACATCATTGTTACTTTACAACTTACAGGGATAATGCAAAATGGATGACTCTCCATTAGCTTCTGTCTAAGCCACAGAAAATCGTTGTATCTTCTTCTTACAACATATTCATTGTCAGAAAATTCAATTCTAGCTACTTTTGTAGTTATTCTGAATGTAATGTAAGTCTCCAGAGTTTCGAAATGCTTTTGAGGATTATCAATTTTAATACACAAGTCTGAATTTTCATCTACGTGCAATTCAGACAGATTCTCAATATCTTGAATAGTTGAAAAACTGTCTATACTAGTTGAAGGAACCTATAAGCTTGGCAAATTAGAACAAACTTGTAAATAAATGATTGTGTTTACATACCAAAGAACCTTCATTTTGGGATACACTTAATTCTTTCCCTTGCTTAATGATTGCATTTATGTCAGTACTTTCGGTAACAACATCTAATACAGCTGAAGTATTCCCGCTCATGATTACGAATTAATATCACAATTTATTGTTGTTTTTATTCCTTTATTTACATCTAAACACTAAACAAAGTCAATGGACGAAATGAGGTCAACAGAGCTGTCAAGATCGTGTGTTTTTGTGCCAATAGATGTCGCTCATTGTTTTAAAACTACATAATTTTTTATAGCATTTTATTGAGTTTTTTTATCAAATACATCGGGAACACCTATTGTAATTTTACTTTACCAGACAACGTGCACCTTGCGTAATTTATTTGCACATTAAGAATAAAAATGGAAAGTTGTGGGCAATTACATGCTGATAGAGTAATACAGTGGCTAATTAATTGTTCAGACAAGGTAAAATATTTTAAAATAAATTAATCTTATGATAATATTAATTATTTATTAGGGTGGAAAAATTAATTTTATAGATATAAAAAATTTAGTAGAGATATTTGGTTTTTCAACATCTTTAGATGATAAACCATTAGATCCATTATTTAATCATAAGGAAAATATAAACCCAAATACAAAGATGCAATTTCTAACTGTATTTCAAGTTAAACAAGAACCTGAAAATGTGCTCCAAACTGAGAAAGATTTACAATTTGCGGTAATAGTGTGTCAAAATACCAAACGTGTATATTATATAATACATTAAATTTTACAGGAGACGCTCAAAATTGTTTTAAAATCAACTGTGGAACTACGTAGAATGTTATCGATATCTAAATCCGCATCTCCGTTATCGCCAAAAGTATTTAGCCCAAAACGCGAAAAAGAATTCTTTCCGCAAGGTTTTCCATTTTTAACGTCTAGTCCAATAACTCAAAATAACTTACCAGATAAATTATCAAAAATCATGTTACTTGCTAAAGAAGCTCATGAATTATCACTTACGCAAGACGTATCTAAGCCACTAAAGCGGCTATCAGATATTAAAGTCAGCCCATTGACTATGTCTGATAGCAATATTGAAAAAAAAGAAAAAGTTGATTTGAATATAACGCAAACTAAAGAAAAGCCTACAATTCTAAAAAATACACCGAGACGGTTGCTGGTTGAAGCTGATATGAATCCAAAAATTACACCAAGTAAGTTAACACTTCAGCCAGGAAACAAAAGTTCCAGTGCCAAAAAGAGTTTCTTCCAACCTCTAGTCTCTAGGTTGCGTTCGGTAATTATAATTATTATTTTAGACTTACTGCTTAAATAATTTGTTTCAAAACTTTCCAGCCAGCTTACATTCAAAATAGAAACTCTCCAGTTTCAACTACGTCTAGTTCAGCAATTCCAAAATTTGGTAATAATTTACGTGTGCCTGCAATGAAACAAGAACGACGACTGTCCATGCCGTCTACTAAAGAATTAACCGCGTCTGTTGGCTCAAAAATTGCAAAATGTTCTCCAAATATTAAAAAATAGTGTTATGGTATTGACAACTAACGACCAATAGACTAATAATGAATTGTTTTTAATATATATGCTGTAGGAAAATTTTATAAGCTTATTACAATTAAACTCATATTAAAATAAAAATTCAAGAGTTTTAAAATTATGCGCAAATAGTTTACATATGAACTTATATCCCCACTACAAATTTAAAATTTGCTATAAGCAATTGCAGGTTATGTTTACTATGCATTCCAATAAGAACAAATAGTGCGTTTTAAAGTCAAATAGTTTGTTAATCAGTATATTTATTAAAATGACCCAGTTATACACAAATGAATTAGTGAGTTTAGAGAAACATATTGAAACTCTTGATGTAACAAGTAAAAATTGCAAAGATTTTGATCTTGATTTCCTGTATGATTTGGAGATGTGTAAAGCATGGGTAAAAGAACATGACCTTAAAAAGGTAAGAAACTATATAATGTGAAATGGTATATCTTCTAATTGTCGGTTTGTTTAAATTAACTTAGGTGTGCTTACAATTCCCTGATTACCTTCTACAAAATGCAGCAATTGTAGTTAAAATGTTTGAGACAGCAATGAGACAACATTTTTATATTATGGGTGACACATCCTATGAAAGGTAATAATAATTTTATGGAAATATTAAATTTTTTGCATATTATGCTTAAATTTATATTCTAGTTGTTGCGTTGATTATGTAGCTGCTGCACATGTTGAAGCTGACGGTATCATTCATTTTGGTTATAAGTGCTTTTCTAAGCAATCTGAAACTATTCCTACATTAATCATTCATGAGAAGGAAATATTAGATTTGGATAAGTTATTTAATGCATTTGTATATCAATTTCAAAAGAGTGGTGATATCACAATTGTCATAGACACTCCATTTATCTACAAGAAACACCAAATGATGATAATTCAGGATATAAACCCAAATATCGTAGTATGTACAGTAGAAGATTCTGATATCAGTGTAGAAAATAGGCGCGTTTTATATCTAGGTGATAATAATAGGAAATTAATGTTATTCAATTTGCTTTATACGCCAAAGGAGTTATACTTTTACAACAATTTAAATCCAGAATTTGTACAATTATATACCATGGATTTAAAATCTATAAAACGGCGGACATATCTAACAGAAGTCATAAGAGACAGCAACACAGTTGGAATTATTATTGGCACTGTTGCAGTGAAGAACTACAAGATTATAATGCAAAGAATGATGAAGCTCTGTAAAATACACAAGAAAAAATACTACTTGATCAGTGTGGGAAAACCAACTGTAGCTAAATTAGCTAATTATCCAGAGCTTGATGTTTACATACTTATCGGCTGCCCCATGAATAATATATTTGATAGCAGAGAGTTTTATAAGCCAGTCGCAACACCATATGATGTAGAGATCGCATTAAATCCAAATGCGAAGAATGTACAGTATCATAATCTGACAAACCTAGCCCACAACAATGAAGATCTAGAAAATATTGTAGTTGATACCTGTGATGTTAGTTTACTAAGTGGAAAAGTACGCACGGTTGAAGAGGATCAAGTAGAAACAATTCTTAATGACAGCGAAAACCAAATTGCATTGAAAGGTGATGACCGTTTAGCGGCGCGCGATAGCAATGGTGCGGCATTTTTAAGCAGTCGATCTTGGAAAGGGCTAGAACAAAATTTGGGTGAGACAAAAGTTGAACATGCCAGTGATGGCCGTAAGGGTTTAGCCAAATCGTATGAGTCTGAGCCAAAAAGCTCCTAATTTATGTATTTGACGCGCTGTGGTTTTTAGTTAAATTTTATTATACAAATATTTGTTTTCAAAGATTAAAGTTATTCCAATTTAACCAATCATCATTGCTTTGAATTCTTCCCAGTCTACGGTGCCAGAGCTGTCCGTGTCAATTTCTTCAATCATTTGTTCTAAGTCTTCAGGCGTCATTTTGTCGTCTAATTCTTTAAGAATTTCACGCAACAGGTCGGTTGAAATGTAACCTAAACCTTCTTTGTCGTAGAGGCGAAAAGCGTCTTTTAATTCTCGGAGGATTGCTTCAGTATCTTCTTCTTCTTCTCCCAGGAATCTTGAGGCCAAAGTTGCAAACTCTTCAAAGGACATTTCACCGTTTCCATCGGAATCAATTTCACTGACAATTTTCTATGAAAAATTTTAAAATTTGGTTAATTTATTATCACTTTTTTTAAATATCTTGTTTTACCGTTAATTCATCTGCTTTCACTTGATGTCCCAACATATCTAGAATTTGTCCAATCATGTCAATACCAATTGCACCTTTCTTTTCCAGATCAAAGGCTTCAAACGTTGTCTTAAGCACTAGAAAATTAATTTACATTGTATTTAAATTACGTTTAAATGTTATTTTCTATCTTTACTTACTACTAAGTTGGTCTTTGTTCATTTCGTCCTGAAAATTAGATTATTTTATTAAGTGATTAACAATTAAACCATTAATTACCAACCATGATGAAGGTGTGTAGTAGCTATACTGCGAGCGAGTAAATGGGTTAATCGAGCACTTGCGCGCTAATTAGTTTAGCAACTGAATGATGCCGATTTATTTCAAATGTATCGTATTTATAGATTGATTTACACCTTCACCTTTAATCGTTTTCGATCTCATTAGTGTAGGCGCTCATCAACCTTTTGCCAAATTAGTAATACACAATGAGTAATTGCAAAAACAACTATAATATTTTATTTTATTACTAAGCACCTCAAATACGAACATATTAAAACAATATACAAATCGAACTGGCTAACCAATCATAACCGATTTAAACTCTAAAAGAACAAATAATAAAAGAATTTATAGTTATTTATGATAACGTTCAATTACCTTCCCAATCTACTGTGCCAGATCCATCAGCATCGATTTCATCAATCATGTTGTCTAAGTCGTCTTCGCTCAACTTTTCATCAAGTTCACGTAGAATTTCTCTCAAGACATCGGTGGTTATAAAGCCGTTACCTTCACGGTCGTAAAGGCGAAATGCTCCTTTTAATTCCATTTGAATCTCTTCTGTATCTTCATCTTCTTCTACTATGAAACGCGCAGCCATATTTGCAAATTCAAAGAAGTTCACTTCTCCGTTTCCGTCTTCATCAATCTCAGATATTACAGCCTGTTGTAGCAAATTAATAATTAATTTCTTAAATAAACTTGTGGATAACTGCACTTACTTCTAGTTCTTTTCCAACCAGACGCGTTCCTAGCATATTCAAAATGGTACCGATCATTTCTGTTCCAATATAGCCTTTACGCTCAATATCAAAGGCGTCGAAAGTAACTTTTAACACTTTTAAATTTAAAACAGAAAATATACCATACAGATTTGTAAAGAGTTTTTCAAGTAAACTTACTAGAAAGTTGCTCCTTGTCCAAAATATTCTGAAAATAAAACAGCAATGAATAATTGTATTTTCATTATTCACGAAACAAACGCATAGAAAATAATTTATTTAATAATTCACAATTTAATTTAACAATCACAGAGTTATTATTTACATCCAAGATACGAAACATATTTACAAGTCACATTTATTTACAATTACCATTGTGTGCATGGTTTAATTTGAAATTAATTCTATATTGTTCCCTCAATCATAATGAACAGATTGATTCTTCACTAACTGATCACGAAGTGTTTTGCAATCAATGAGGAAGACTTTTAATAATAGTGCACGATATGCAGAGTAAGGAGGGGATACAAAGATCAAACGCATAAAAGAAGTCAAGAGAGACGGGCAATTAACATTTAAGTCAACTATGAGCCAAGTTAAGAAGAGAAGAAAGAATGCTAGAAGCTTTGCGGGTCGGGGAAGTTAAATTTATCCCAGTTATTAAAAGGTAATATTAATTGAATAATTAATATATATTAAACATTTATCAATGGAATTTGATTTGATATTTTATGATTAAATTACCTAATCACTTTTAGTCATCACCTCCAGTCATAACTTCCATGAATTCTGAAAATTAAATGTGTTGTTGAATTCTACTTCTATTAGTTCTAAGTTGTTCATTTCTTACCATCGAAGTCAACAGTTCCAGAACCGTCAGAATCAATTTCAGCAATCATCATGTCCAATTCCTCGCTGGTGACTTTATCGTCAAGTTCTTTCAAGATTTCTTTGAGGGTGCTGGTGGTGATATAACCGTTGCCTTCTTTGTCGTAGAGACGGAAAGCTTCTTTCAGTTCTTGTTGCATAGCTGCAGCGTCTTCCTCAACTAAGAACCTGGATGCTAAGGTGATAAACTCCTCGAATTCTAATTCACCAGAACCGTCTTCGTCGACTTCTGAGATGATATCAGCTAACATCTTCTCAGTCAGGTTGATTCCCAACATGCCCAAGATGGTACCAATCATGACGGTGCCGATGGATCCTTTCTTCTCTACGTCGAAGGTGTCGAAGGCATTCTTGAGCACTGCACAATAAAACACGAAATGTTTAATATGTTATCTAATTAATGGTCGTTTTTATTTAACCACTTACAAGCAATTTGCTCTTTGTTAAGATCGTCAGAAGACATGATGACCTAACTTGTGGATTAATCCAACCACGTAAGGAGCACTAAGGAGTAATGTGAGCTTTTCACAGGCTTGGAATCTAAAGCTGCCGAATGCTAGGCGTCTCAAACTTTTAAAATATGTAGATGGCTGGGAATTGGTGGGGTTTAGCCCGTTTTTTGGTTTTCCGAGATTATAGTCCTTTTAGTTTACGTTTGCTACGTTTAATAATGATGCAGGAGCAAGGCATGGGTTTCATTGAATTAATATTTTTTATTTATAAACTAGAAACTTTAGAAAATACTATAAAGGAATGCGTAATAATACATTAGCTCATTGGGGGCCTCTGCATTAAATAGCTTTATGATGTGAAGTTTATTATTAAAGATTTACGCAAAATTAACTTAAATATTTTAGAGCTATCTTGGTTTTATGTAAAACATGTTTTTAAACTTTTAGTTTATATTACAACATTTGCGAGAACATTCATTAGAGTGCAATTCATGTCTTCAATTATTAATCATCATGAACAGCCGCTCAAGTCAGAGATGATTACATTTAGAAAATGTATAAAAATAACTCAATGGAAAGACGCACGTACATGAACATGCAATCAGCTCAGCCATTAACAAGATAAACATTACTACCGTTTGACAAGCATTCAGTAAATAAAAAAACTTGTAGATTTCCGCTGGAAAGCAAAAATTTCTTATGGCAAAAGCTGCTGCTTAAACTACGCATCTAATTATATTTTCATTTCCAGCCGCTTTCAGTGAGTCGTGCTAGACTTATCCATATAGAGATCCCACGTGCCTTTGTAGATTTCCACCCATCCTGTTGCAGTTGTAAAGTTTAAAAATACAATTGTAACCGCTTTCGGCTTTTGGCGTTCAGCCGTTACGAATCTACACAGCTCCACTTCGCTGGGCCGCCGCCAGCATTACGACCTGCTGCCTCATGTAGTTCGTTTCGAAAACTATTAAACGACTGTAAAGCTGAACACGAGTTTCACACAATATGCTAGGTGAAAATAAAACTTTAATGAGTTGAGCTTGCTCTTCGTTTTGGCAGCTGCCGCCAATGTTACACGCAGTGTATGTTTTGAAAGGCGCATACTTTAGACGTCTATCTGATAACGTAATAAAGTAATTTAATAAGTTGACAAACACTAAACCGCACCAAGCGTTACCATTCCACACGTGCCAAATTATACAAATGACCCTTGGCACGTTGTAAATCTAAATTGCGTTTTACTAATTGATAATCATTCATTTGACAGAACTGTGTATAATTATATTACAGGTTTTTTTTTACAAATGAAATACCTAATTGCATCTCTAAATTCCTGTACACAAGATAACAATCTGCAGTAACAGTCTGCAATATACAAATGATAAGTGATTAGGAGAAATTAATTTGATCAATGCTGAAATACCATATGGTCTTCGTCCGAATAATTCTTATCGCATCTCATTAATAAATGCTAAATTCACTGATAACTGTATTTATTTACCAGTATTCAATAAATTTCAGAACAATGCAGTTTAATCTTCTAGAAATACCATGTTAACATATAATATTTTTCTAGTTTTAACATGTTTAATACTGCAATTACAATTCAATATTGAATCATCAAATACTGATTGTGATTTAAATTATAGTGGCGATTATTCTTCTTGGATTCAAGATTTACGAGAATCTCTTAAAGTTGTATGATTGTTATAAATTTTTATTGTTATTAGAATGATGATATTGTTTTTAGAGTGCTTGCCAAACTACAATTACTATAACGATTACCGATGGAAGATTTCCGCATAATACTTTACCAGGAGATTGGTTAAAAGAAGAGGCGACAACGTCACTTGTTCTAAATTTTGTTCGTTGCAATTTTGAAAATATGGAACCTGGAGGTTTAAGAATGCCAGGGTTAAAATCATTATCATTTTCGGAATGCAAACTCACGCACTGGCGTAAAGAAATCTTTAATGATTTAACTAGTCTGGAAACATTTCAGTATATTTGTCAAGGCGGAGAAGACGTGGTGGCTGACGCTGAAGTTTTCAGCAATACTGCGCAATTTCTTCAAACACTTGATATTAAAAAGTGTTTATTAAAGCCTGAAGTGATCAGCAATATCACTGGCGCCGCAGGGACGGAAACAAATCTTGCACAAATCTTTCTTCAGAGAAATAACATTAAGCATTTGCCTGAATTTATTGTTCAAAAAGCTTATAATTTACGCTTATTTGATTTGTCCAACGCCGGAATTAAATCAATCGATAAGAAAGCATTTTGGAAGTCGTCAGGCTCAATACAATTGCTAAACTTGGAAAATAATGATATAAGAACTCTTAAAGACGGAACGTTTGACGGCGTTCAAGAGGTTCAGTTAAGTAATAATCCGTGGAACTGTGACTGTTACCTAAAGTGGCTGCAAGAAGAGTACTTAAAAGAAGATTCAAAAATTAGCAAAATCAATCAGCCTTTCTGTGATAACGATCGCAGTCGACCATTTAATAATGAATCGTTTTTATGTGACACTACAACCACCAGTATAACAACAACTTCTTTGGAAACAACAACTTCTTTGGAAACAACAACGACAACTGATTTAAATCTGAGAAAAGTTTTATGTACAAAAAGAAAAAAGCATGCCGAAACAGAAAATCGAGAACTTCTTACTAAATTAACCGTTAAAACGATTGAAATCGAAAACACCGAATACAGATTAATTAATGTAGAAATTTATAATTTGGATGAATCTCCTCAAATTGAAATTCGATTTGATGGAGATTGCACAAATCTGAATCTGGTGTACTTTGAAATATTTCACAACAATGAAATTAATTGCTCTATTATTGAAAATGTTATATATTTGGAAGATCTACAACGTAATCATACATATACTTTTTGTCTTGTGCATGATAGCCAGGTGGCTGTTTCTCCAGGATCTTGTTTTGGTCTTAAGATCCCACCGACATGGCCAGAAAGAAGTTGGATTCGAAATAAGTACCAAACATTGGTGATTGGTGTAACTACTACTGCATTTATTTTGACAATCCTCTTATCTTCTTTGGTTACGTATATGGTGATAAGATTCTACCCGCAGTTGATAAAATGCAATAAAAACGTTATAATTGTGAAAAGGAATACGAACGTGAATCTAGAGCAGTACGCAGCTCAAAATATCAATTATGAAAGTCAGGAATACAGAGCACCGTCCGTATTTACACAACCTTCTGGCTACTTGACGCCTGCTTTCCCGCATTATGAAAAAATTGATAACTTTAAACGGCGACCTAATTCTAGTAGTATTTATGGAAGTAATTTGTTTAATTATAAACCGCCATTGTGCGATAGGTCAATAAGCGAAGAAATTTATGAGCGTATTCCTGGCATTCCCAGGCTTCCTGTAGATAAATCGCAATTAACCAAGCGAAATATTTAGCCGAATATTAGTATTAATTGTATCGATTGTGCATTACAGATATACCTATAAGGTTTATGACTGTGAATTCTGTTCATACCTACTAATCAATAACTAAAGACCTATAAAAGTGTATATGTATTGTATATTCTTGAAAGCTTAGCAACAAGTTCGAAATGGTAAACATTATTTCATTTCCCTTCAACATTTCCTCCACAAAAGGATCTCTTGTGTTGAAAAAAATGAGTTGTGAAATAGATATACTTCGCGAATTAGTATTCGAAGAAGTATTAATTTTATCGGAAACGTTTGCGAACTTTTATGTACCGAGAGAAATCAGTAAAAATTGGCAAAATAGTGGAACATTTGTAGCCATCGGACATGTACGGTTGATAAATACATCTTTCATTCCCATGTCATAACATTAAAATTACTAAATTTCTTTCAGTTTCCTTGGAAAATTATACTTCTATTTACACTTGACTCAAAAGATTTAAGATTTATAGAAGAAGCACTTATTTACACAAAAAGATTTGATTATAAAAAATATAAAATAATATATTATTCAATCTACGAACAGCATATAAATATCGTTGAAAACGCAACAGAAAAATTAAATTTGGTAAAAATCAAACATGAAGATACATTCCTTTGGTATTTGAAACCCGAAAACTTTCAGGATTGTAAATCAACGTGAGTATCGTAAACTTAAGGATAATAAGTGAGATCTCACATTTATAAATATTCAAGGCTGCTACAAAGTTTAAATAAACATTTTACATGCGCGCCATTAACGTTCAGCGATGCGCAAACAATAAACATGCATTGGCCGCATCGGGAAAACGGATCAATCAATTACGTACGTTTATTGATCGAAATGAACCAGGGTTATGGCATGTACACAAATATTGACAATCATTTGATTGCTTGGGTCATTCAAACACCTTTGGGACAAATTGGATTGTTGCATGTTCTGGAGGAATATCGTAGAAGAGGAATTGCAAATTTATTGCTTAATGTAATATCGGAAAAGATTATTAATATGGGCTTTCATCCCATTGGCATTGTACTAGCAGGAAACGAAGCATCTGAAGCACTCTTTCTTAAGAATGGATTCGAAAAAATGGTGTTTGCTGTTTGTATGACTTATAAATAAATATTTATGCTTTACTTGTCTTTGCAAACTGAACAATCACAATTATATAAGTTATCAACATGTTTAAAATCGTGACAACTGAAGTTAAATCAAAATCAAAGAAGCTTGCAGCACTGTAATGTGGTAAATAATCAATAGACATATCTCTGAGGTGTGTTAAAAGCTCGCAGCACTTATCTGGAGATGGATTCAAAGACCCTTCATAAGATAGCGTATGGTTGCAAATTTCAGTTGTCTTTGTACCTTCTACTTTTGTTTCACTGCATATTAATACGAATATTATCCATACTAACTACAAAAAGTTTATATTAAAATATTAAATTTAAATCTATTCTTAAGTAGGTAATAAGTACCAATTTTGTTATTTGTATTCCATAATTAACAATAATAAAATGTAATGAAATATTATTAGATGTAGTCAACACTTCATTGACGTTTAGTAAGTTATGAAAAATTATCATAATTGTTGTCATAAGAAAGTAAATCCCGAAGAGTTCATTGCAGCTAACCACCAATTCATGCAAATTCTGTTTTACCTTTATAAATACTTTCAAGTTGCGAATGTTTGTCATTTGTACCATTTCATAGTTCTTAAAATTCAACTCTGAGCATTGTATTGACAACGCAGCATTGAATATCTTATGAAGATGCTTTGCTCCAAAGAGCCAGTTATAAACAATTGTTGATAGCATAAATTGATGGTAGAAGATTGTAAATTCCCAAACTAAGGGCAGAATTGGGAATGGTCCTTTTAGACCTGTTCCATATCCGACTGCCAAACTTAGAAGTAATCCGTTACTCAACAGGAATTTGACTTTCATCCAGTTATTTTCTTTCTTTGCTTTCTCGGCTCTTTTGATTCGAATCAGAAGACATTCAATTTCTTTTAGAAGATGCTTCATTTTAAGATAACGGTTGTAGTTTGTAAAATTGATTTTAATAAAAATTGAAGCGAAATATATTGTGTGGACTGCATGAAGAAAACATTTTATAATATTATTGGTTTGTTCTAAGCCTGTAAATATGAAAACGCGCTTTGCCTCATCGTAAAGCCGACTGCACCAATAAGTTGTTAAATTGATTAAATGTATCAGGAGTATAAATTTGTGAATATTTTGATGTTTTCCATTTGGGAGAATACAGAGAATTTCGGCCCATGTTATGAAAATGTATTTCATGACTTACTGGTAATGGTAATACAATCGAAAGT
The DNA here is from genome assembly GCA_003054995.1 of Aleochara bilineata. Lineage (NCBI taxonomy): Eukaryota > Metazoa > Arthropoda > Insecta > Coleoptera > Staphylinidae > Aleochara > Aleochara bilineata. Next base: position 19,826 of record NBZA01002036.1, read on the forward strand.
AATGTTTATCTGGAACGGTTTTATTCGTTGTTTATATTTGGGTATTGTTTGAAGTATTTGTAGTATCATTATTTATAATACTGTCATAAATAATAAAGATTAATTGCGTGTTAACATTTAATGTAACTATAATTTTAATACAGCTAGACTTATATGCATATATAAATTATTTACTAGTGGTAGCAAATTGTACAATAACAATTATATAGGTAATTAACATATTAAATAACATAAGAATTGAAGAAATATCAAAATCAAAAAATTTTGCAGCAGTGAACTGTGGCAAATACTCAAGCGATAAATTTCTCAAATGTGTTAGCATTTCAAAATGGTTTTTGTTGGTAGACTTCACTAGAAACTCTCGCGAGAGAGCCATATTGCATATTTCCGTTGTTTTAGCACCCTCTTGTTTAATATGGTTGCAAGTGCGAATAAAAATAAACCAGATAATCTAAAAATAGTAAATTTGTTACCACTGTTAGAAAACCACTTTGTACAACTTACAATCTTTGATATTTGAATCCAGTAATGGAGTAATATAAATTCTATATTATATCTTTGATGATAATAGACAAGTGCGTTCACATTGAGTAAATTGTGCACAATAATTGTCACTGTAATCATTAAAAAATACAACCCAAAAAAGTTATTTATGATTAAAACCAGATCACTTAAAGTTTCCTGCAGTTTTATAAAACTTTTCAACTTTTTTGCATCCTCATCGCTTTCAGAATATACTAGTGATTTCACGTAAATAGTTGTCAAGTTAAATCCAAATTTTATATTTGATAAACCCTCGTTAAACTGTAAATACAGTTTTCTAAGCCGATACAAGACGTTGTAGACAATCATCCAAAGTAGTAATTGAATATAGAACGTAAAAGTGTCCCAAAGAATGAACAATATACCATGTGCTTCAGATATTTTCAATGCATAGCAGATTGATAACATTAATGCGTATGATTGACCACCGAAGAATATCCATTTCATTGCTGTCGAATCAGGTTTAGATGAAGTTAAATAAGTTAATACAAAATCTATTTCTTTAAAGCTTTTAAGCATAAATGTATAAGAAGTATAACTGGTTATATTTATTCTTAAAATAATATGTAAGTAATAAGTTATATGTGAAATCCATAGAATAAGCGTAAGCATATGATGAACTTCTTCAGGGCCAGTAGACGTTAGAATGTTATTTATTGTTATATAAATATTATTTCCAAAATACCCAATTATTAAAATCAAATAAGTTAATACTAAAGCTTTGTGTGTTTTTGGGCGCTTGTTTGAAGGTAATATGCAAATAAATTCGCCAAATCTTAAGAATGGATCACTCATTGTTTTAAGTGTAATTTTATATCTGCACTGTTTGATTTAATTATTTTTATGTTGAATGTCAAACAACTACTGTTAACGGTGTTTTTATTTTACTACAAATAGGTCAACTACATAATTAAATTGTATATAAACATTCAATTAATTATTTATTGTTATTGATCCGTTTGGTAAATGTAAACAACGTCAAGTAATAAATTAACTACAACAATATTTATTATAAACTATATGATATTTAAAGTAACAATTTAGCCACTTTTTGAAAGGCAGATTGCGTTTAAACGGTGTTTTTAAAGATTTTAATATATTTTAAATAATGAATATGACTTTAGCATATGACAACTAGAGGTCGCTACTAGACGAACAATAATCTGTTTACGAACGAACGTGAATCTGTCACACCAACCATCTGTGACAGCAACTTATGTGGAAGAGGAAAAAGTAAAGTGTAAAGGCGTAAAATACGTAAAATAAATGAAATCATCGAGGTTTCAGTTTCTACAGGCCATTCCAGCAAACAAGTGTAGTGTAGTGCGCTACCGATATTTTTACCACTAACAAGAACATTGTACTTTTTGATATCTACATTTGTTATCGTGTATGCACTCTTTGTGCAATCAGCGGAAGTTAATTATGTCGGTCTGGAAGCATGTAAACAAGGATGTAATCTACGCCAAGGATGTATGCTTTCACGATCTGATAGAAGAATGCAACGGTCTTATGCCAGGCTCTAGACTCTCACCTACCCTACGTAATAAATTGGAAAAATTCAGCATTGCTTGCCGTCGTGAGATTGTCAATCGTACGAAATCTAACTGTGCTCCGTTGTTTCTTGCCTGCAAAGCTGGACAGCTAGAAATTGTTGAGTATCTTGTGAAAGTTTGTCATGCAGATATAGATCAGAAAGGAGTCTATGAAGTGTCAACATATGACAGGTACTAATTGCTTTGTTGTTGCAATTTATGTGAATAATTTGTGAACTTTCAGATCAACTCATATTGTGACACCTTTGTGGTGTGCAGCTGTGTCTGGGAAATTATCAGTAGTTAAGTTTTTAGTTGAACAAGGAGCATGTATTAATGCCATTTCTGATACTGGCTCTACACCGGTACGCTCAGCATGTTTCATGTCTCATTTGGACATTGTGCAATTCCTAGTGGAAAATGGCGCAGATATTAACAGGTCCAACTTTAATGGCGGCACATGCCTTATTAACTCTGTTCAAAGTGTTGAGTTATGCGAGTTTCTCATAAAGAACGGCGCTGATGTAAATGCTCAGGATATGCAGAATAAAACTGCCCTACATTATGCAATACAGGAACATAGGTGAGTAACAACACCATTTTATTTTATCGCGTTACTGTCTTGTAACATGATCTAAAAATAACGGGTATTCTTATCAATCGACGAGTGTGTTCTATAAAACAATTATTTTACCAAGTATAGAACAGCCTTGGGGTTTCATAGTACTTTATATCTTTTGTTTATCTAATTTAAGTATTGGATTGTTCATTTAACATTTATCCATTGTGTATATATTATGTTGCGCACATGTTCCTTTGTCAGCGATATCCTTCCAGCGTGCCTTATTCATTATTTGCACCATATGCCTATGACATTGATAAAGTTTGCTAACAATATGTTAGATTACTTCAATAATTGTTTTATTCTAATTGGGTTACGTGCACCAATTGTTGAAGTTAATATTTCATTGTTTACACTTTCTAAACTAACGAGGAAGATTTGTGAATGATTGAATACAATCTATCAACATGTTGTTCAAACTCAAGTGAATGGGATCAATGACGTCTGTTTACTATGGAAAATGTGTAATCACTTCATTGCATACAAATCTAACATTGTTTTTGTTAGGAATCTTTTTTTTAATCATGTTTTACGTAACATCTTATCTAATACAATGTCATTTCATACAATTCTTGCAAACTTGATCCAGTTAAAAATTCTGCATTTTATTTTAAGGCTTGAATCCACAAAACTTCTTCTAGAAAGTGGTGCTGATTATAATGGAAAATCAAAATGGGGGGACGATGCACTGCAAACAGCTTGTCTTAAAGGCGCTCTGGCAATATTCGAATACTTAACGAAAATCATTCCGTATAGTGCCGAGCGCATAGCAAATGCACATGAATTGATAGGAAGCAGTTTTCTTGATGATCACAACGACACTTTTATGGCAATTGAACACTGGCGCATAGCTCAAGCAATTCGTGAAAGACACGGTAAAAGGTTTTCTTTTTCTTTTGTTTTGTTTTTGAATAACTCTGCTTTTAGGCTTATTGCCAAAACAACCAGTGGTTGTACCTCGCGCAGCTTTTCGTTATCAAGTGGAATATTCAACAATGGCAGAGTTGGATAATTGGACCGACGTAGATTTTATTCGAATTCAAAGTATTCTAATAGCTGAACGCATTCTAGGACCTTCACATAAAGATGCAGTGTTTAAGTACCCTGTCTTAAATTTATCGTTACGTTTAAAATATAAACAGTTATATTTTTAGATTAATGTACAGAGGTGCATCTTACGCAGACGTTCTGCGCTATCAAAGATGCATTGATTTATGGTTGCGGGCGTTGGAAATTCGCGTGGAAAAGGATTCTATTTTATATCAAGACACATGCTTTACTGCGCAAGCTTTGGTGCGTTTAATGGTGGACTATAATGAAAAGTATGATTCTACAGTGGACGAGGAATGCTCTTCTACTCAACGCTTTGATGATTCAGTAAAAGCATTCAGAATTTTGACCAGAGACATCGTTAAAGCGCGACAACTTTTAATAATTCGACCACAGTATCGTCGTCAGATGGAAACTTATGATCGCATATTAAAAAGCATTACACATTTAATATATCTTATGGTCCATACAGCTGTCACCGAAGAACAGATTTTTTTAGTAAGATATTTGGTGAGCGATATAATACAAACTAATCCTAGAAGTGGAGCAAACGATGATACTATTTTGCACTTGTGTGTCTCAAAGATGAATACAATTAAGTCTGGATATTTTACTGAAGATGAACCACTAGTCAGTTTAGCTTGAATATTTTTTAACTTTAATATAACATGAGTATGTTGTAGGCTATTTTTCCCAACAAGAGAGTTGTTGAATTTCTACTTGAATGTTCTGCCTATGTTCACGCTCGCAACGACTCAAAGTCAACGCCTCTACATCTCGCCACACTTCCTTATAATTATAACAAATGGGTAATAATAAGATAATTAGTATGATGTAAATATTATAACCTCCTATTTGTTTCATTAGCTGGTTACACTTTTATTGAAATATGGAGCCCACTTGGATCAACCGAATCTTGCCGGTGAAATGGCCATTCATAAAGTGAATCAAGCGCCTTTCAATATGGATCTCAGATTATTGGACTTTGTCAGTCTCAAATGCCTATGTTCCAACGTCATATCAAAGTTTAAGATACCATACAAGGGACATATACCGAAGACGTTGGAAAGCTTTATCGAAATTCACGAGATATAAATTCTAAACTAGATTTTAACATAGTATTTAAAGTAACCAGTATGCCGAGGATAATAACAAAAGTCTGTTTTCACATGTGATTTTTACCACTCAATTATTTATCTCAAATTCGTGTATCGGTTTTGATCAAATTTAAATTAATGTCTTTAATATAATTGTTGCATATATTTTATTATACGTAATGGCGCCAAATTCAACTTGGAGGCACAGTCTGTTTTTCAATGGACCTTTATTAGTACGTCACTGACAATGCGTTAAATATATTTATCACAGATTAAGTACTTAGAAATATGTTTTATTATTTATATAAATAGTTGGTATAAAGTAATAGGAATTGCAAAGTATAAAAATATTGCATTAATTGCTAGAAGACTTGTTGCTGTTGCTTGGGATCTGACGTATGAATCTACAATACGAATTCGCCAGCCCATATTAGCTTGGGTGAAAGAATTGTAATAAACTATATCAGGCCACGATGTATTCGGTGTGACCTCAAGAATTGCAGCAGGCCCATCTTCGCATGAGTATATGAGACTACGGTTAAACTTTTTAAATGTTAGGAACGTGTCATCCAGACGACGATCTTCGCTTTCTCTGTGTTTGGATAGACACAATGGCCCAGCTGAAAATAATGTACTTTCTTAAACTTGCGTTCCGAGATTTGTGATCATGTATTATAAATTCAATATAAAATAAATGACTCTTATTTGAAAGTAAACTCACCAGCGGTGGGGCGGGGTCTGCCTCGCCGAGAATATTCGACTCCTGCTAGCACGCGTACATTTGATTGTGCATCGTCTGTTAGCTTATCATAACCACCATGTGGTTCATCTGTGATAACAAGCGGATGATAATACTCCGCACTATGGGGATTGTTTCCACCTCTAACTTTAAAGGCGTATGTTAAACCTCTTCGAAGCCAAATTTCAGGTGCTAAATATCCATTGATATACCATGATAAACTTGTGGCTGCTTGACCTGTGATTGCTTGGTATCCTTTCTTACCCGCTGAAGGACCAATATACGAGTTAAATGTACGTATTGTTCTATCAAATATTTGCCCTTTCTCCCAAGGTTCCAGTGGAATTTCTTTATTATTGGTGAAAGAAAAACAATTGTTAATTGGCTCACTACGGTTCATATGAACCTTGATATTAGCTTTCGGGTAAATGTCATGAAAAGCAGGCTCTTTGTTATCATCAAGGCGACCGATAGCCCATACAAGGTACATTTCAGAATCAGTCAATATTTCTTTATCACCAGCGTCCGATGATATCAAAGACCGACGGAATGTAATCGTATTTATGCCATCATCCCTATTAGCTGTGTGCATTTGATTATTATTTTGCCCTCCTACTAATTCATCTTTACAAACCCCTTTGTATTGTCCAAGAACTTTAACGCACTAACAAATTGTTTTTATATTAAAATATAAATTTTAGATTTGAAGTGAAATACGTACGGCTGATAAGGCAGTAATATTATAATCATCAACATATCCTTGTAAACCCACAATATATCCAACTGCAACATCTGCACCCATCATTTGCGATTTATCGTTCTGTCCTGAGATACCAAACGCCATGTATTCATCTTCTTTCACTTGCGCGGCCATTTGAAAAGTGACTGCTGGTCCAAAAATGTCCCACGACACTTGAAAGTCTTTGTGCAGTTGAATACAATTAGGCAAACTAGGTTTAGGCGGCTAAAAGTAAAACAATTATATTCACATTGAAACACATGCATTGATAGTTGTTTATTATATTTACAATTATTTTAACTAGCGATGGCGGAACATTTAGACCGTCAGGTATAATAACCGAGCCTAGATTAATATTATTTTCTAAATCAAAAACGCTAAACCAGTCGATATTAAATATTGTCATGTCTCCAGGTAATGTGACCACTATTGATTCAGCCTTATATTGTCTTATAGGATCCAAACTAGAATTTAAAATGTATTAAGAAAACATCTAATTAAAATAATAATACGTACTATCCATATTCATCTGGAACTTTGCTGCCTTTTGAACTAGGTTGTGGACCAACACCAACCCAAAAGTACGCATCTTTTGCCTTTCCATCGTACGTAAACTCCACTAACTTTATACTCTTTGAGTCTAAAATTTCTATACTGTCTGTCGCAACCGCATTCGTCTTACTTACTAATTGCGAGATTTTTTGCACAGTTGGTGGCTCAAATTCTTCTGGGATATAAATATCTCCGAACGTATTTTGGCTCCAAAGATCGTATATTGCAAACCATTTTATATCTGTTATTTTCTTTTTATCCGGAAGAGTAAGTGTAAAATCTTTGTTAAAATATCGTTCTAATACATTAGTTCTACAAATATAAAGTGCAGCCTAAATAAATAGTTTTTTACATTTATATATTTACGTACTTTCCGTATTCATCCGGTACAATAAATCCTTGCGGACCAGGGCGGTTGGCAGCTCCTGCCCAAAAAAATGTATCGGCCCCATTGCCATCATAATTGAAATCAATTAACAGTAATGTATAATCATCTACTGCATATACATCTCCCGATACCTGATGATGATAGGAATTTAATTTTCCCAAAAACTTTCCGCGATATGGACCGTCATCGTCTTGGCATTTACCTGAGAAAACATTACTCATTTCTAAAAATTCTTTGAAACTCAACAATATTATAATAACTGTTAAAAGGTTACGATCTGACAATATTTCCAAGTTAAAGTAAAAGCTAAGAAGAAAGTATTAGTTTACTAGTCAATGCCGTTCCAATTTTCAAGGTCTACATATTATGTACTTCTATATCAATTAAACTTTGTTTAATTGTTACTTACCAGACGTAGTAAGAACAATAATAAAACACACAAAGTAAATAAACATATTTCTAACACAATTTCACACGCACCAACGAAAAAAGACAACCAAATCTTGCAGATAGGAAAAATCTAACACCGATTTTGTACACTATAACTTCACATTTTCGGCACAAGTAATAAAAATCTATAGTATTTTAATGAATATTTAATTAAATATGACATAGCATATTGTAAAATAAAAATGACGCTGAGACTGCGAAGAACATAAACGCGTAAGCACGTAAAAAGCCAACTTATGGAACTACCGGACACAACTTTCTAGAGACACTGCTGAGGTTTAGAAAGACTTGAAACTCCTGCTAGTCGCCGACTATCAGCAGTGGAAGGAGCAGACATAAATGTACGAGTGCAAAACAGGTATGAAGTCGTATGAGACCCGAATAAAAATGAAGCAGCTCGTGCGCTATTCAAGAACCACCAGGCAATAACGCTCTAAAGTACTTCAAAGAAACTTGTTTCTGAAGTAAAGAGCTTCTGGTAAAACAACATTCAACAAGGAATCCAATAAATTAGTTAGTGGAGAATACAACAATTTGGCGCATAATGCAGCAAAATTTGCGCTAATGTTTGATCAATAAAATCAATACATTTGAATATACCCAAACAAAATATGTATGAAAATGCAGAATTGTATCATGATATTCAGTTCACAATGCTTGTCGAAGCAATAAACACGCCGCGCATTGTTTGGCGAAAAGGCAGTAGCATTTGTATTAATTGGGCAAGTAGTTTCCCTCCAATTCCTGATAAAAATTCGCATGTAAGAGGTGTTTACAATTCGCCATCGAAAAGTGTCGTGGTAACGCATCGTATATATGATTTGCGGCTTCAAAACGATTTGAAAGAGTGGCGCGTTGTCTACTGGTAACAAAATTTAAACCTGCAGCAATAAAACATAATATTTTTTTTTCAGGGGACCAAAAACTGAATCAATAGTTACCAATCTCCGACCATGCACTTGCTATCTCTTCAAAATCAAATTGATACAAAAAGATGAAACTGAAATTGAAAGTAATTGGTTTGAATTTAAGGCTGCTACTTTAGTAGAACAATATTACGTTTATCATTTAACCAGAGCAATCAAATATTCAAAAATTCCTTTAATACGTAAAATTCTTAGTCACAGACATTATCTATTAGAAACTCCAAACCAAGAAGATAAAACTCCATTAATGCAGGCTGCCGAAGAAGGAGATTTACAAGTTGTCACTTATTTATGTAATCAAGGAGCTCATATAAATGCTCAATCTTTAGTATCACAAAGAAGCGCTTTAATGCTTGCATTGTTTTATGGTCACACTCACATTGCAAAATATCTTTTATCAAGAAATGCTCAAATAAACCTTCACGATTTCAACGATAGGACTGCGCTCTATTATGGAATAGATAGTGATAATTTAGAATCGGTGCAATTTGCAATTAATCACGGATCAAATCTTAATAACAGAGATAATATGGGATGGACACCTCTTTTAAGAGCAGGTATTTTTATGTTAAGCCTACTACTTAAATAAATTTAATTTTAATTTCTTCTAGTTATCTTAGAATCGCAAGACGAGATAATTAAACTTCTAATAATAAAAGGAAGTGACCATACTGCAATTGATCGACGTGGTTTAGACTTTAAGAAACACTTAGAATTAACGAATAGATTATACTTGTTGAAAGAATTACAAAAGAAATTTTAAACATCGAATTTACCGCCGTTTCACTCCCACCTCTTTTTTAACTGTGTGAACCGGCTTCCAACCTCAAAACATGTGTTGTGTTGCATTACGCTGCGTACCAAATGATTTAAATTTTTGTTAAACATTTCAGTTAAGTATTATTGCACTTTAAGTATTTCCGAAATGGATGGTGATTTAAATAAATCCGTGCGACTGCTGGACGAAGCAGTGAGTTCACATGGTCGGAAACTCTTTCGTCAGACTTGTAAGACTCGAGACTCAGACAGCACTTTCTTCGGGGCAACGGAATATGAGGACCGCTCATATAATTTTGATTCCGATGCCTTTGCTCAACAAACAATGTATGATGCTACATTTGTTAACAAAACTATTACCTCAGAGCATTTGAATCAGTCCGGCGATAACTTGTATATAGAATTCTTTGAAATATTGCAAACTCACACGCAAATGAATGAAATACTGAATGCCATTGTGGAAATGTCTCAATCTTGTGATAATACACTAATGGTTAGACGAGAAACAAATGCAAAGTTAATGAGTAAACAGCAAGATGATACTTGGCTAGAAAATGAAAGAAACACCTGGAGATTATTGCATATCTTATATTCTAATAGGCTTAGCACTAATGAAATGGAAGACGAAGGTAACATAGTTTTATTACATTTTACATTGTTTTTATAAACCCTATATTACAGATTCTGCATTAGAAACGTACATGGGTTACAGTGAAAAAAATTGTATGTTAAACTTATTCAAAAGAAATCATCTCCTAAGAGAATGTCAGATGATTGTTGACTGGTTGGAATATAACGCCGCACAGAAAAGTAACGAAATATTGCATTTTTCTGATTGCTCTGTGGGCTGGGAAAACACCCTGCATCAGTTAAAATCTGTAGATACAATCGTATTCAAGGCATCTCATAAAATCGTGAGTCATATGGACCCTGATGCGCCACATTATGAAAACTTACCTTTACACGATACTGACATGGAGGATGAAAAGAAGTTAAACTATCAAGTATTTCAATTAATTAGGGCTGGAAAACTAGAAGAAGCACAGAAACTTTGTGGTCAGTCTGGACACTTTTGGAGAGCCGCTCAGCTGGAAGGCTGGAAATTATTCCACAATGCAAATTTAGAACGTACTGAGGACAAACAAGAGGATGTTGAAGATGAATTGATAATTGAGGGCAATGAATCTCGTGACATATGGAAAGAAACTGCTTGGATGTACACTAATATTGAAACTCTTGATAAATACGAACGAGCATCTATTGCTGCTTTTTGTGGTCACTTGAAGCCCATGGTTAACGTATGTAGGTCATGGGAAGATTACTTGTGGGCTTATTTGCGCGTTATGATTGATATTAGGGTGGAGACTGATTTGCGCGAATGTGTAATGAAAGGGTATCAGGAACTGCCCAAATCTTATTGGGAACAAAAGTAAGGCATTTAAAATTAAAACTTTTGACTCTTCTAACTTTAATTGTTTTTTATGTATAGGATGACAATCAATGAAATATTTATAGCTTTAGAAGCATGCAAAGATAAAAAGATACAACGAGAAGCACTTACCATCGACCATATTATTCAAAAGTACATAATCTTGGATGAAATCAACAATTTAATAGAAGCCATTGCGGATTGGATTTTGGATGAAGACATAAACACGCAATTTTTGCGTTTTCTCACTCATTTATTGCTCTTCTTAGAACAAATCGACCAAGTCAATAACCGCGAAATCATTGAAAAAGTTATTGAAGAATATTTGAAACGACTTATGCACAACAAGCAAACCCAATTGGTTGCTTACTATGCCAGTAAATTGAACGAAACTACGCAGATTCACATTTATTCAACTTATTTAGAAGGCATAGTTGATAATGAAGAACGGAAGAATGCTTTGCTCTACGCAGAGGATTGTGGAATGAATGTAGGGGCGGTCACAAAACAAGTTGTAGAAAATATTCGTGGACGCCATGATTTACCAAATGAAATCAAAACAGCGGTAATTGAAACTATCGAAGTATCTTTAATATACTATAACTTAAATATTTTTAGTCTGATGTTACCCCATCTGATGAATATAAAATCAACGCGTTGGATTGGTTACTATTTGATCATAATCAAAGATCAGAGCTTGTTGCCCAAACCAATGCGCTAATTTCGCAGTATCTGATAATGGAAAAAATTGTTGCCGCACAGTTGGCCATCAATAAAGTACCGCACGATACGATTCAAGCACTTACAAAAGAAGAGCCAATACCCGAATCATTACAAAAAGTTGTTCGTGAATACTTGAGCTACAAGGCCTATTTTGATGCACAGGAAGCTTTTAATATTTGGTTTAAAAACTGTAGCAATCAACCAAAGCAACCAGAACCACCAGCAGAAGACGCACCTTACGCGAAGAAGATTGAATATGAACATCGTCTTTCTTTGTTTGATGCTGAGACTGGTAGATGGAAACGGACTATGGAACAATTGTCCAAATTAGCGAAAACTGCTTTATATAATGTGTTATTGTTTCCGGATGGTGGCTGGCTGCATGGGGCTAAGGACGCTAAATATTTGCAAATGAATTATATTCCTAAATGCGTATTATTGCTGTGTAACGTATTATTCAAATCTTGTCAGTATGAGGAGTGCGTACAACTGGCAGATATTATTGCTTCAGAAAAGACGCAGTTATATAAGGTAATAATACCAAAAGTATTATAATTAATATATTGATTATTTTTTATTTATAGCATTATTCCGGTAAAGCAGTGGGTGAACTGCTTGTTAAACTTGCGGATGCTTCAGTTGCGCTGCTTGATGAAAAAAAGGATCCTTGGGGAAATGATACGCGTGCATAGGGGTCGTAAACCGAATACAGGATTAAAGCTTGTTTTTGTACTTCTTTACTTGATTAATATAGCTACAGAACTAAATAGTGTTATTTTATTGTCACATCTACCTATTATTATTGAGGATTTGCCATTTTAGCCATCATAAAACTGTTTTATGACTTTTATAAACAAACGAAGTGCATACGTGACTCATTTGCTAATAGTACAAACAAACGCTGTTTCTTTGCTTAGCAAATAAAATGGTAAAACAACTTGCGGCCAGAGCCAGTTTCCCATTTGCATTGTGCAGTTCTTATCACATTACATACTTCAATATATCGCTCCAGGTAATATATCTATCGGTTGCGAATATTGATAAATTGATAAGCAATTCGTAAATATACAGAAAGATAACGGCATGTTAGATCACTTCGGCAAATTAAACGAATCGGTTTACTTCTGGCTTATATCAAAACCTTTAAAGGTTACAAATTTATCATTAATTATTTATTTAAGGAAACGTTTTTATATTTTAGATGCCTTCTGCACAGATTCCAAAGCCGGTGATGCGCGGCTTATTACATAAACAAATTGCCAGGAATTTAACAATTGCTTGTATATTGTGTTGTTCTGTTGGAATTGCCGCAAGAGTGTTTATTGGAAATTCCAGGAAATCAATTTACGCCGAATATTACAAGTATAGTTAAGACTATGTTCACTTAAATCTATTACTAATATTATTAATGTTACAGAAACTATGACATTGACAAAGATTTTGAAGAAATGAGAGAAAAAGGAGTGTTTGATTCGTGCAAATGAACAAATAATTTATTGTAGTGACATAATAGGTGGAGAATAATAAATGTTTCAAAAAATTGCACTTTGATTTAATTGTAATATATTATTCTATAATCACCTGGATTATAATAAATCCTTATCAGCATCGTGATTATGGTATCATATTATAGAGCCCCTGCGCACTGGTAACGGTTATTAAAATGGGGTAAGCAACTAAATAGTTTAGTCACCCTTGCTGGCAACTAAAAAGTTGCTTCTGGCTGGTGGGTCAATTAGTAGGCGAAAACAACTAAATAGTTGCTTTGACAAAGTTGCCAGTGCGAAGGGTTTTTAAACAATTGTAATTTCTTAGTTCACCACCGGAAATTGTGTGGCGCTAGTATCGAATTTAACATTCGTCATTTCATTGGCGCTGTTGTTCTTTCTTGTTTCCCTTTGGTCTAGCAATACATCGCAGGTGTGTATCTTTCAATAGTTTAATAATCGTTCTATAAAGTTACTACTAAACGTAATATTTTAATAGTTCTACTGTTGATTGAGTGATATTAATTAGTATTTTCTTTTTTTAACGGAAATTTAGGCCAAAATGGGTCGTCGTCCGGCGAGATGGTAAGTTTTTGTAAACATAACCTCTTACTGCCTCCATTTGTTACGTATATTTTGTTAATTTTTAGCTATCGCTACTGTAAGAACAAACCTTACCCGAAGTCGCGTTTCTGTCGTGGTGTCCCAGATCCAAAGATTCGTATCTTTGACTTGGGCAGGAAGAGAGCAGCTGTAGAAGATTTCCCGCTGTGTGTCCATTTGGTGTCTGATGAGTATGAACAGCTCAGTTCAGAAGCTCTGGAAGCTGGGCGTATTTGCTGCAACAAATACCTCGTGAAGAACTGTGGTAAGGATCAATTCCACATCAGAATGAGACTTCATCCTTTCCATGTTCTCCGCATCAATAAGATGTTGTCCTGTGCTGGAGCTGATAGGTATGTACCTCCATAAAGTTTTAAAGGGATTAATAGTCAATAATAATTAAATTAAAAAGGCTTCAAACTGGAATGAGAGGTGCTTATGGCAAACCTCAAGGCACTGTAGCGCGCGTTCACATTGGTCAACCTATTATGAGCGTCCGCTCAAGCGATCGCTACAAGGCGCAAGTTATTGAAGCACTCCGTCGCGCGAAGTTCAAGTTCCCTGGTCGTCAAAAGATCTATGTGTCTAAGAAATGGGGTTTCACGAAGTTTGAGCGTGCAGAATATGAAGACTTGAGAGACAATGGCCTTCTTAAGAATGACGGTTGTAACGTTCAATATCGTCGTCAACATGGACCCTTGGCTGAGTGGAAAAAGGTTCAAGATGAAATATATTCAGCTTAAGTTAGGGCTGTATATAATTTGATATTTAAATATAGACATGAAAATCCCATTTAAAAGTTTATTCTTAGTACTCTTAACAAAAATAATTAACAAACCATATTTCAAATTGCTATAAAGAAATATTTAAATAATTTGGAGTGCGCCTGAGCTCTTACTCATATTAGTGCACGCTATTTCTTTGGCTTCCCAACAATTGTCCCAATAGGTTTTGAGCCTGTCATCTGTATTGGCACAAAATTCTTTGAAATCCTTCATCAACTTTGTTTGGAAATTACTGTCTACATTAGGATTTGTTCTCCAGCGCTTGCTGACCATATGATTCCAAGACCATAAAAAGCCCATCTAGAAACAAACGCATAAACTCCCAAGTACTTTTAAAATTTTAATGGCTTACCTTTTTGGAATTTTCGTAATCATCCTTATTTTTGCCACTAACGTGGCGCGTGATGTACGCTTCATGAGGGCTTGGCATAACATCCAAATGTTCCGTGTATTTAGCCTTTGACGCATGGCTCATACTTAATAATCTTCGTTGCCTAGGTGCTGGACTAGTGAGTAAAATAAAAACAGTACCCGTACAATGAATATACTGATGTTCTTGGGAGACAGCAGTATTTTGCGGTTCCATTAAACACTGTACGAAACCAAACTTGGCAACAATTGCTTCTTGCAACAAAAAAATTCGCTCACAAGTGGTCTCTTCGCGAAATTCTTTAAATAAACGGTCGTCAGTTTCCAAACATTTAATATTCAGTGGTATAAATATAGGTCCTCGTAATGGATCTGACTTGTTAGAATATGGCAATGCAAGGGGATCGTGCGGAATTGGAATCATTTGTAATGCACACGATTGTTGCGCTTTTCTTGACCATCCCAATAGCTGCAATATCGAAATATTAATTTACAGATCGACCGAATTAAAATTTTAGCTCACTAATTCATGAACTATTGATCCGGACGCATTTAACCACTCAACCACCATTTCGAACGCTTGGTCAGGTCGAAAGATTGACTGGTATTTTGCGTGCCCCCATTCAACGCGATCGCTCTTATTTGAAACATCAATTTCCAAATGGGTGCGTTTAAACAACGTGGCTATACCGACATCAATATCGATTTGTTGATAATTGCTATTGACTTCATCGCACAAGAAATGAGGTACGCCGGGTTCGAAATCATTTTCAATAGTTGACAGTCCCCAGTTTAATGCTGGTCGAACTTCCACCTCAACCCATTCATTTTCAAAACTTTTTAAGTCTCCCAAAGGACTACAATAATCCTTTTCGTCCTTATCCACGTTGACGATATGATAAAGATAGAAACCGTATAAAAATGGTCGTTTGAAATCTCCGGATGCATGACATATAAGTTTCTCTTTATGCATATTTTCCAAAATCTAAAATACATATAAAACATTTTAGTAGTCATTAGCTTTTTAAAAATATTACTGAACCTTGCAAGCAGCTTCTATGGTTTCAACACCTTCCATGTGGGTTAATAACCAGTTAGCCGCATCCGCGGAGGCAAATGTAGCAGTTGGCAAACTTTGATGCATTGTCAGAAAACCAACGCCATTAATGGGTTGTCTCATTGCTGATAATATTTCAATGTTTGTAGCATTCGCCTTTAACAATGGTTCTTGATTGCTAAATTTTATAATATTATAGAAATAAATTAGTTTTCTTAAAATATTTAATATTACTTATCATCATTATCAAAACTTTGATTCTCAGTCTGCTGAAAATCAACTGCAGGAGATACACGGCCACGTTCCACTTTTGAGCCAGACCTGAAGAAATAATAGCTCGTTAACATTTAAACATAATAATAACAATGATAATAAATAAGAAATGATAGTAGTGCGATGTACTATTGCTTATTTAACTTTAAAACTTTTGAGTTCTTGTTACCTAAAGCTAGGTGGTGGTGCAAACCGCTCACCAGTGCGACAAATAATATTAGAAGCCTGGAATTGAAAACAAAACCAAATAAAAGCAAAAAAATTGAAACTATTGAATTATATAAGAGTTATAAATAATATTATACAAACAAACTGCAAAATAAAATCCCTTTTTTGATTTAAAATCCTTCAGGACTACACACCGCCAAAAGCCAATCAAACAGAAATAGAAAATAAACCGAAAGTAGCCAAAGAGAAACTATTTGTTATAAGATGTTATAAAGCTCTAGTTCGGAAATAGTTCGAAGTTTGGATTTTATCAAACCTTGGACGTGGACGATCTGAAACGCGATTGCTGCCTAGTCGTTCTCTGAAGGGCGAATTATTCTGTAAAGCATTCTGAAACATACATACACGGAATTCAAAACTTTGCAGTGTGCTCAGATTTATGCATTAGTTTGGTAGTTATTTAATTGCTTCATACAGCACAAACTACGTAATAAATAATCATTTAAATTCATTAATAATTAATTAATTTAACTACCTGTGAAGAAAGCACAGCTGCGCTCATGCTATTGCGCCTTGGTTGGACTAACAAAGGTAGAGGCAAAATATGTTGGCTGCTGATAACGCTTATAGACATCTAGAGTTTACGCAACGAGCACCAGTCAATACATGCAGAAAAAAATGCAAATTAAAATACAAACACATTACATTAATAGATTAAAAAGATCATGCAAGACAAACTGAACTAAAATTCGTTTTGTTAAATGAAAGCTGAAATCGCAAATTTGCGAATGCATTGAATATTACCACTATTAATTTTGGGTCAAAAAGTTTAAAAATTATGCCAATTACTGAGGTGTTAAATATATACTAATAAATACATACCCGGGGTTTCTTCGTTATACCCACACGCTTGAATTTATTGACAATAGTCTCTATAAATTTCAAAAAACCTTCGCAAATCTGCTGATGATCCGCTGCACTTGGAATGGTGTATATATCACAATGTGGAGCGCCTTCAATAATTCGTTTCGTTGCGGCGTTATAAAGAGGAAGCATATAAACTCGGAATCTAAAAATAGTGTTAAGATCCTATTATTTAACTCCGACATCCGAAGAAAAATATCTACCTCCAATACTTTAATCCATCATCCATAACATAATCAGTATCACCCCTGGTACAAATGTAATGATCCATATAATTCCAATTGAAGTGTTCCAACTTTTCAGTAGTAAACGTGGAAAATGATTCTTCGTAGGTTTCATGATGCGGTGCATAAAATCTGTATCTATACTCATAGTTAAATCCAGGATACGGATGCCTCGGACGATATCGCGTTACCGATATGCTATTGCCACCAAGAGATATCTTATGAAACAGGCGGCCGATGCTTAAAATGTACGATTCCAAATTAGTCTGATTATCAGCTTTCCGCAACAATCCCCCCGTCGTCGATGTGGTGCGTTGCAAGCTTTGTACGCGTTCGACTTTTGGTGGCAGGACAACCAATTGAAATCCTTGGGCCAGTCTTTGTGATATTAATTCTCGGAAAACTTCAACGCTGGTGAGAGGTTTTTTTGATATTGCACGCTTTAAAGCGTACTCGGCATTTACATCATCGGGCAAGAGACTATACAGGGATTCAACGTAATCAATTTGCAGCGAGTGCTTATCCGGAAAGAAGTCTGTCGTTATAGGCAAACATGCCGGTATTGTAAGGCTCTTCCAATCAACTCCTAAAATTAAAATGTGACATTATTTACAGTCCAATAAAATTATATTTAAAATGAAACAAAAGCGTGCACTTGTTAAAGCAGAAAGTGAGTAAATAAATCACGTAACTACAGATCCAAATTGATAAATTATATTACTATTAGTAAACATACTAAATTGGAGTACGAAGAACCAATTGCTTGATCAAGAAAACAAAAATCAACAATTCTAATCATCTAGGATCTACGTTAATCTACAATAGAAACAAGAAAAGTATAGCTATAATATTCGAACCTATAAGAATGTCGTTGACCGCTTGGAGAGTTTAAAGGTTTAATAGCGTCAACAACATATCCATCCGGGCGACGAATGCAATATTCCATGTAAATAAAAACTTGTTATTCGTCTTTATTATTTTATGAAAATTAGTTAATGATTATGATATCATAAGTCCACGTTCCTAGTGCCTCGCCATTCTGGCAATTCACTAAAAAAACTTACCGGTTGTTAATGCAGGTGTCCATTCTTGTTCCCCGGTTGCACCCCATAGTAGAGTTAAACTTTTTGAAGCATATTTCATACTTGTGTGATTATTTGATGTTAATCCACATCGCTTCCTGCAATCTGAATGACAACATTTATAATATGATCAATTAATCTTTGAAATAATTACATTCTTGAAGGGCTACGCTCGAAATTTTGCTTTGTAGAATCGGTATAGTAATTTGCTTCAAATTTCGATTCTCCGGTGAGCTTTCATACTCAGTAATTGATTTTCGCGGACTATTTGCTGAATCTTGCGAATTTGCCGGAACGGCTTGATAGTGATGCTGTTGTATAAGCACTCCTGTCGGACCTTTTGGAAATATATGTGTCCAACGTCGACGATTACTTGTAAGCTTAATGGTAACATGTGTAGGATCAAATGGATTTATAAGAGCTCGCGATTCAAATGGCGGAGAACCTTCGGAGCCCACAACCATTCGTAATGGTGGAGAAGAGTCTTTATCAGACGGGATTATCAGCGATCGCTCCTCTAAGGGCGAATGCACTGGACTAGTTGCTGGTGGAATCGTTATTGGTTGTGTTTTATTGGCACTTGATGAAGTTGAATGATGAATATTAGGTTCGGAAAGTTTTCTTCGTCGCTGAACGACCTGCGAGTCGAGTATTGTTCCCGTTGTGCGCTTATACTTCCCCAATTTACTACAAAATATATTTTTACAATATATTATATATTTGAGTCTAGAAAATAGTTACCTGTCTTGAACAGGATGAACAGTTGGCAGTTGAAAAACTTGTGCATCATAGGCGTCGTAATCAAAGTAAGAATTATGAATATATTCCTCATCTGGCACCAAGTTACAAGAAGTATAATCTTTGCCATTTGATGAATTTAATTCTGGTGGCATTTTAATACGCGGCACGAAGCTAGAATATGCAATTTTCTTATTCGTTGAATAAAAAGATAAGTTTATCCAATGCGGCATTGAATAATCATCTGGCACATTTATTCTATCTTTGTTATGAAACTGAAAATATCACATTATATTACTGCTCAAGTCATCGATAAATACTAGTACGAACCTTTAATAAGGGCACTGCATGTAGCGGCTGCTCACCGACGCAAACTAAATCACTACCAACTCCGTTGTCAATAATTCTTTGTTTAGTAATATTAGTCAGCTCTCTGTCGACTTCAAATACTCCAACGCCCGGCGTAATTACAACACTCAGTTGACCAGTCCGATCAAAACTCCGGTCCAAGTAGTGTTTTTCAAAAACTAAAAGAAATGCATAGAACAAATTCACTTTCCAACATTATAAAACGAACAAACCATTTAAAGACATGTTTAGAACTTCCAAAAAGTTTCCTTGAGCTGCAGTACTATTAGTTGCTTTTGGAATAACAATATCATCCTCTTTATAATGATACTCCAACACAAGTTTCAAATATTCTGAGAAAACTTTACGCAATTGAACTAAAATGCCCGACCAATCATCGTATCTTTCATTTTGGACCACAACTCTGTAAAAATCCTCATAAAAGCGACCCTTATAATCTTTCTGTAAGCATTCGCGCATGGATTGAGGAAACTCTTCCAAACATTGGGCTTCATAGAATGTGCGAGAAAAGAGAACAATCGTTACTTCATGGTTGCAAAAGTTCTTCTTCCATTTTGCAAAGAGATCCGCCAGAAGTCCATTAACTGCTTTTTCAAAATACAAATCGCCATGAATATCAAAATCCCACATCTCAGAACTCATTTGCAGAAAGAGGTAAACCATCGACGTTGAAGAGCGGAAAACTACTTTTGTATCATTAGTTATAACACCACAAGCAACCCGATCGCCTTGAGACCACATTTCGTAAACTTGACAACGAACCGCACCCCCACAAAATTCAATTTTCTTGTTAATATATAAACAAGTGTTTACCTACAAAGTTTGTTACAATAGAAGTTTAACTTTTAATTTTTACTAACTTACCAAACTATTCTTTAGACGCCACATTTCTGACCTACCCATGTATTGATCCTTAAACGTTAATTCAATAGAATCAAGAGCAACATCCATAGGGTTAACTATTGCTACATTCACACATGTAAAGTGTCTTAATTTAAAACTTGCTGCCAATGTGGATTCAATACTAATTGCATCTTTGGCAACCTTTAATTGTAGCTCCTCTTTCATGGGTTTTAATTGTAACAGCAGTCTGGGATTTTCTTCTTCATTTGCATGATAAATTTCAACAATATCACCCTCCTTTGCATGAGGAAAGTCAGCTATATTTATAAGTAGATCTTCCTCTAGAAATGTTGATACAATTTGATAATTTGGTTATTAAATTATAATCACAATCATACCACTGTAATTTCTTTGGTGCACAATTAGCCTGAATGTCTTCATTTTAAAATAAAATTAGTTATTTAGCTATGTAAGTTAATCTTTTAATATTCTACCATGAAGAACGTATCATAACATCAATATGTTAAAAGTGTAATTTATAAAGTCTTTTACATAACTGTAATCAAAAACTTATTTTCTTCCACAAAGTCCCTTTTATTGCACTTATGAGGTTATGTTTGTTGGCAAAGTTTTTTTAAATACTACGCGTATTCTGAATATACGTGAATAAAGATACTTTAATACAATGTCCTTTCCCGCAAGAAACTTATTAAAGAATTACATAAACCACATTGTGTTTACAGTATTTTTCATTAAATTTGCCATATGATAACTTGATAATTCCTTGCAACAACAAGAACAGTCACGCCTCTAGTGACATATCATTGAATTACAGTGAAGTCTAAAGATTTAACCTCTTTATTGAATTACGTAAATATTACCAAAACATTGTTATACAAAAATGTCTTGCACCAAATTAACTACAGGCCTAACCGGGCTAAAAGTGGCTAAACATCCTCACCATACTCTTGGTGTTTTATATGGCAAGCTTATACGCACATTAAATAAAATGCCAGAAGATGCTGCATACAGAAAATACACCGAAGCAATTGTAAGCGAGAGGATGAGTATTCTAGAAAAATGTCCTGATATTGAAGCAGCCGAACGTAAGATTGGATGTGGTCAAATAGAAGAAGTAATTGTACAGGCAGAAAATGAACTTGTGCTTGCAAGAAAAATGTTAATTTGGAAGCCATGGGAACCACTGATGAAAGAAGCTCCATCAACACAGTGGGTATGGCCTCCAACAAAATAATTAAAAATAAATAACATATTTAGAACTGAAATATTATATTATCCCAAATAATTATGAAATACTAATAAAAACGAGTATTGAATTAACAACATTCTTCATTCTTTGAATAATAGTCAACCTGTAATACCGATTTGCATCGCCTAGAGTATTATGGCGCTGTTAGCATTTCTGTACTGTGCTAGGGATTTCTTATAGTAACATGTTGGCAAACTTGTACGCTTGGCACTAGAAATAGCACATAAACAGTGAGCACTTTTCAATGCCAGTTAGAATCAGCCAATCAGAATTTAATATCGTACGCACATCGTGCTCTTTCGGCACAAATACCGGGTTGTCAGCGCCCCCAATAAAGCTTTCGTGAACTGCCAAACCGGATAGCAGATCGAGGTTTGCGACTATTGAACAGATTTCGGAGTACGTTT
Source organism: Aleochara bilineata (assembly GCA_003054995.1). Lineage (NCBI taxonomy): Eukaryota > Metazoa > Arthropoda > Insecta > Coleoptera > Staphylinidae > Aleochara > Aleochara bilineata. The sequence continues at coordinate 41,995 of NBZA01002036.1, forward strand.
CCTTTGTTTTCTATAGAATATGGCTGCCATATTTAGTTTAGATGTATGTTTTCGAATGTACGATGCAAGTTGGCGCAGATATAGTGCGTGCTTGTAACAGAAAACCGTGAAAACAGTGCCCACGAATGCCAAAAACAGTTTAGTTGTGTTATGGACCACATGAATACAAGTGCCGTATTGAGTTTAAGTAAGAAATGCTTATGTTTACATCGGTGATAGAAAACGTACATTTCCATTTTTGTTACTAAAAAGGTGAGTTGCATACTGAATATCTTTAACAGCAAGCCAGTGCAAAATCAACGTTTGAAGAACAAACCAAAGCGTCCATTGGAGTCAAAAGAGGAAAGCATCTATGGGGCCACAAAGCTGTAATTGCGCTGGTTGAACAAATTTAAGCTCTACCTTTTATTTCTCAGGCGCTAATTATCCAATCAGACCGGCAAACGATCACAATTTAGGGTTGGTGCACCGTTTTCTGCACAGTGATTATAAGGTGCATGAAATGCCTCTGGCCGTATTGATGGAGACGCGAGCAAATTCCTAAAAATGCCAGTATGATTTGTGAGAAAATCAAGAAATTTGTGCACAATGTGAGTTTGTAGGCAAGAAGATTCAATTCTCTGCTAAATCTTATAGGTTAGGCAGATTTACTAAAAAAAATTGGTGTCAAATTTATCTCTGCCTTCTTGATTGCCATGAACTGGAACAAGTCTACAGGCAATACCCAATTAGTTGCGTGAAAATTCGTGCAAGTTAAATAATCAATTGACGTTTTCTGCCATCGTAAATGCATAACAGTTGCAATGTGTGCGTTTGTATCGGCGTGTTTGGTTTGAATTGTAAAACGAGTGAGCTGTGCGCATAGACAATCAGGGAGGCGCTGCATCGTGCTGTACGCAGTCTGAAAATGGTATGTCGTCGAAAACGCTTCATATCAACCATGCTTCACTTTAGTTACAAATTGTGCAAACGAGATATACGGCGTAACGCATTAGAGGCTTTGATGCCAGTCTGGACCAAGAGCAGCAATTGTGATCCTCAAACACATTCAATTGGCAATTTTTATTTTATCAATTACACTAACCGTTCACAGTTTCAGCAACAAAACAATATGAATTTTCTGAGGCCCCACAAAATGTATGCGAAAGGATTTAACCTGGAATTTTGATGATTTAACCTTGGGCGAGTGAGAGCCAGCCATATTATGTATGAGTAAACATCGTCGAGCTAAGCAACCATGTTTCCGAAAGTTCAACAATTTCGATTAAACAACACTGGCGAGCGAAAAAGGAAAGGCAGACTGCAGCCATTTGGCTATTCACGTTTCTGAGTGATATGCTTGCGGTGACGCGATGTTCCTGATTGTTAGTTGCAGTGAAAATATTACTTGCTTGATTTATTTGCGCGTTAAGTCTAAATACGCCGCAATTTCTTACATATAATAGCATTCCATGCGCGGCTACGTCGGCTATACGCCCACCTACATACAGAAATCAATACCAATATTATTCCAAGAGTATTCAACTCGCTAGCGAAACTTCTTGTAGCGTTGACGTTTTACGTCAATTTTCAATACAGAGTTAACTAATAGTGCTTATGGATGATTAAAATAGTTTGAATTGGAACGCAATTGCATTCAGTGTTATGATTTACATTTAAAGCACTTCAAGGCCATGGATATCATGTATTCTATAAGAAGATCCCGGACCACCACATTTGGGAACGAATTTGTTATAATTTCGGTGTTTAGACGCATCACATCTAATGCTGTTGGTTATCAGTGGGCCGCCACGGTAGTATGTAGATTACTTATGCCGACAGAGCATTAGATTGTCATAATATGAATCGACGAACGAAACAGTGATAACAACAACACTTAGATATTATAAATATTCTCGCCGCTATGTACTGTTAAGATGCTGTAATTCAATTTCAATGGAGCCATAGACGATGGTTTTAGCGCGTCGTGAGTCGACGGCGCGTACTCGTTTTTTCTCGGCGCGTTGCTATGCGCTCCGCGATTGCAGCGATTATAATATTCTGCCGCATACATCGCGGCGAGGAGTGCGCTCGTGCCTGTGTGCAATGCTGCTGCATCTGGTTTGTTATTGTGTCTTTTACGCGGACACACCTCATCGTCATCTCGCATTGCAACTGTTTTACCTTTAGCGGGCCTCAATTTAGATATGCCTCCCGTAGCTCGCTCGCGTCACCGAGTTGCGAGTTTAAACATCGCACACACGCACTCCGTGCGCTTAGTTGATTCGATAGTTTGACGATCCGGCTGTTTGATTCAGCGCTTGCGCACGATCGACCTGCAGGAATGAAACGACCTCGGTCACGATTTCATGTCGCTATTACTGCTTTTGCTCTATGAATATGTTCGTTCAACTAAATATACTTGGTGTATTTTACAATTCAATAGGAAGTAAATACATTCATGATTCGCTTACAATAGTTATTGCGTTGTTTACGTTACATACGTAGGTGGCGCTTTGGTTTGTTTTTGTTATAAAGTTTTTAAATTTTGCATAATTGATAACAAAAAGCAAATGCAAGTTATGTATATTCACTGATAAACTAACATTCAATTTATTCATGTATATTTTATATTTTCAGTATTCTCATCTGTCCTGGAGGGTTGTAAGAGTTCAGTTACGGGTGGGGGTGGGATAAAGTATAAACTATCTATCAAAGACGAGTGTGTATTATCATCCAATAAGTACACGAAAAAGACGGATTTGATTCGATTTATTCGTAAAGATGTCGCCTGCGATGCTGCGAGCCGACTTGCAGACATGAGCGTTTGTTTAGAAAGTACAAGCAGTTCTGTGGTGCTGCCAGCACAAGTAGTTGGCAAATTATCTTCCGAAAGCAATAGGGGTGACGATGGAGCTACATCAACAGATAAATCCTCCGCCGACGCGGTGCCCACGTCGACAATCGTCAAGCCATCTAAGAATGTTATACCGGCCGATGTGCAGACGAAAGTCAATGCAAATTCGTCTGTGATAACTGTTGTAAACACACCGATTACTGTTGTGAAGGGCAGTACGCCTTTAGTTTTGAATTCACTTACAGCAAATGCGAATCAATCAACCATTACGTTAATGAACGCATCACCGGCGGCAAAGAGCGATGTAGTAAATAATGGGAATTTACCCGTTGCGCCTATGAATGAAAAACAGCAGTCAGCAATTCACAATGTGCTTATGAAGAAGAGTGCATTGGCTGAAGGTGGCGGCATTTCAGTGCCTGATATGCCCCAGTCCCATAAGTTATTGACAGCAAATGCATTTCCTCCAACTAATGTACTATATTTTATAAAGTAAATATATATAAGGTTCTAATTTTATCTTGTTTTAGATTCTACAGAAGATGCCATCAGTTGCTATAAATAAAACGGTTAACGGTCAACGGGTTGGGAAAGTTAAATTAGTTAGTCACCCTGGAATTCAATCAGATCAACAACCAACCGCCCTACAGCAACCGCAAATTGTGACGGGTGGCCCAGGGCCGAGCAATGTGATATTGAATAAGAATCAGCGGTTATTTCAACAGAAAATAGTTGGTAATGGTGCAACGAAGTACCTGACAAAACAATCACCGGACTCCGGGCTTGCCTGCAAGCGAATAGTGTATCCATTGCATAAAAATCTTAGTGGTAACGCTGGCTATAAGTCATCTTCTGTACCATTTTCGTCCACAGATGTTAAAGCAATGGGTCAACATGCGCCATTGATGGCGCACCATCAACCAAATCGAATAACACCTTGCTTAAAGACGATGCCGACCCAAAGACCCGTTCCAATGCCAAGCAAAGCTAATTACATCGGCAAACATGCGGTGCAAGCTCAGAAGACAAAACCTCGAATGAAATCTAAGATGATATCGCAGACAGGGGCTGCGATGTCAGCCATACGTCCTTCTGTAATTAATAACGAACGCGATCAAACCGCGCATACTATATTCAATCAGGCACTCACCGCGCAAATACTCGAGACGTTATCCGACAAAGAGGGCAGTAAAGCTCACTCCACGAGTACCATGTACTGTCCTCCGCTATCTAAAGCTGAGTCACTTGGTACACACCATTCAGTAACGCACAGGGAGCGAGATGTTGTAGACCTGCGTGAATATGCTCCTCGATCTTCGAGTCTCGATGCGCTGAGTTTTGTTTGCCAGGCAGTCTTATTAGATCATAATTACAATGCCACGCTACCATCTGACTCTACAAAATCTCCGGCGCCAGCCCAAGCACAAATTACATCTCCAATAAATGGTGTCCAACATCATCAGCAATTTTCGCCGGTTGCGAATTACCAGCCTGGAATGGCAAATACAAAGAGAAGTCGCAGTACGTCGCAGAGCACACCAATTGTGCATCCGCGTGAGGACGATGCAGTATCGGACATTAGCGATGGCCCGAAAATAGATACGGAAGGTGAAGAGACTGATACAGCGCCTGAAGCTGAGGCAGTAACGAATGAAGCAAACGATCGCTACGGTGATTATGTGACGCGCTGCATTTGTGGCTTCATGCACGACGACGGCTTTATGATTGAATGTGATAAATGCAAAGTATGGCAACACGTAAGGTGTGTGGTCAAAACGAAGAAAGTCCCTGAGGATTACTCCTGCGAAGAATGCGAGCCGCGTCAAGTGGACCGCCAGAAAGCTAGAACTCTTCAGCAACAGTGGATGCGCGAAATTCAAGAGCGCGACGCGAAATTGCGCAAGGAGCAAATGGCAATCAGTGACACCGATTCTTCGGATGCTGAAGCGAATAATAAAAATCGTCGAAAAGAACCACCTCGTAGGCAAAGACGCGAACAAATGAACAATCGTGCGCGGCTCGGTAAACGCAAGGAGCGTAAAGTGCCGAATAAACGTGTAAAGTCAAAGACAGGCAAAAGTGACGAAGAGAAAATGCCTCAAATTCGTCAATGGATTGAGAAGTATGAAGAAGCTGTGACGAATCATTATTCACCCGAATTACGCGCGCGTATAGCCAGCGTACGTTTAAATGGTGCATATTCGGAAATTCCCGGAGGTGTGGATCCCTCAGTTAATAAGTGTAAAGTACAAATGAACCCAACAACAAACATTAAGTTTCTTATAGCGTCAGTGTCGTTGCCTATGGGTACGCCTATAATAGAATTACGAGGAAAGTACATGCTCTCTACGCAACATCGATCAACAACGCGACAGCAGAGACCTGGACCTTTCTTATTTTTCCATTCGATAGCCAAGGACACAGAGGTGTGCGTTGATACGCGCACGTATGGTAATTCTGCTCGATTTGTGCGAAGAAGTTGCACACCGAATGCGAAACTACAGCACGTCCTGGAAAAGGGCGCTGTTCATTTATATATTGTAACGACAAAGAGTGTTGAAAAAGGCTCCGAGTTGACGATAAGACATGAAAATCACGATATGGCTGCTGCATCTTTGGCAGAGTTGCCTTGCGCGTGTATCAATCCAGAATATTGTGCTCTAATTAAAGGACATAAGCGACATAATGGAGACAACGTACAGGTAGAACAACAGCAGCAATTATTGCAGCAGCCAGATAATCGAAAAAGACGAGGTCGTCAAAACAAAAATCTTATTTCTCCATTGTTACAGCAACCGGGGCCGCCATTAGAGACAAGTATTTTGAAGTGTGAGCTCGAGGATGAAAACCCCAAGGATAAAATCGATATTTCTGATGTGAAGAAAGAGGAGGTTATTGAACCCATTGTAGATCCTCCTAAAGTGGAAGAAATTATCAAAGAGGAACCTAAAATTGAGAAGGTCAAGGATGAGATACTAGAACTACCGATAAAAGTTGAACCAAAAGAATTAGAAACGCCATCAAAGGAATCTACACGTGTAGCACGTCAAATTTCAACTAGAAGAGTTTCTCGACATTCACAAGAAAACCATGAACCTACTTCGGCTGACAGTGATAAGAAACCAATGTCTCGCGAAGAACGTAAAATGGCCGCGATTGTTAAAGCCATTGAACGGCTTGAGAAACAAGAGCAACGAAGGCAGGAGCATCAAGCCAAGCAGGCCAATCGTCGTGAATCTGATCCGAAGCAAGACGACAATTTGAAGTCGAAACGGCGAAAGCGAAAGGGTAGGGCAAGAACAACCAGTACAAACTCACGACGCAACCGTCTTGACTCCACTGAATCTGTGCATAGTTCTGACGATACATTATTGTCGCCCCCATCCGAAGCAGCTTCTCCAGCAAAAGCTGCTGGATTGTTACTTGCGCTAGCTAATGGAGAATGTCGGAAATCTCCCGATCGCCTTGACTCTTCAAATTCATCACATTCGTCGCCAGAGACTCCACTCTCAGCGGCTTGTTTGATGGTAGCGGCCGCTGTTGAGCCACTTGAACCGGGCTTCAAATTTCCGAAAACGAAAAAGGGTCTAATGAACGAATGGCTCAATAAATCTGATGTTGTCCAACCGGCTAGTGCAATATCACCTTCATCATTAACACCTCACATCGAAAGTAATAATATAATATTTGCGCCGTCACCTACAAAATGTTCGACCATCCTCGCGCAACCAGCAGGCTTTTATGGTCAAACTCGCTCTGGAAGCGCTAAGAAGCGCTGGTTGCGGCAGGCGATTAGCGAAGATCAGTGCGATAGCCCCCCTCAAGCGGATGCGGTTGCTCCACCTAAAAAGCGTAAGCTTCCACGGGAGTCATTATCTTGTGAGAATTCTCCGCCAAGTACACCAACAGCCAATACATCGCCAATGGAAATGGAAATTCAAACTCAAGCCGAGGAAGATATTGTAATGCCCATGGAAACAGAGACAACACGAAGTGAGACTTCGTCCCCGAATATGCAGCAGGAGTTTGAGAGTTGTGTTGAATCCCCACAACGATCTGAGACACCACCACTTCTTGAAACGCAGTTGCAGGAGGATATTTCACTCCCTGATGAATTACCACAGTCTGAATGTCCAATTACTCATACAACCCCTCCAAGGTGTGTGACACCACCATGTCCCACATATCCTGCAGAGTGTGCTGCACTTCCAGTGCCGCAAACACCGCCACGAATTGTGAGCCCTCCACCACCAATAACTCCACCGCGCCTAGAAACTCCTCCATTACCTGTTTCAGTACCACAGCTCGAACGACCGAGCTCGCCACCGAGTGCATTGCTTGAAGGGCTCAAAGAAACACGTATAATCACAGTGGTTGAAATCTTGCCTGTAGAATCATCTCCGGTAGCTTCGCTTGTTACAACCCCAATTGTTCCAACCCCGACAATGAGTCGAATTCTTATGGATCCGCGTCTAGCGCCTAGAATCAACACTAGTGATTTAGTAGGCACTGTTGAGAAAACTTTAAGCTTTCTTGGTTACGAAGATAGGAAAAAGCAGCCTGAAGCTATCACACCCACCAAACGAAAAGTAAACTCTTGCGAGATCAATGATATTGCTGTGAATACTAACCGTTTGTATATTTTAGCTATCAATCACCGAATACCGTCAGCGCAAAAAGCTAAATAACAACGACAAGTCTTCTGCAGGAACCGATGATATTGCCTCAATCACAGAAGAGAGTAATTCTTCGCAATCGCCCAAGTTATTGCGTGCTCGTTCTTACAGTTCCAGTAGTGTGACTTCGACGTCGGCTTCCGATGATGAGCCAACACCTCAAGTGAATACGTCCACACCTGTAGAAGTGAAAGGTAAAAGTTTATAGTTAAGCTATAGCAACGTTATTTATGTCTTTATGTATTTATGCAGCATTATCAGCCTTTAATTCAGAACCCACAGAACTTGAACGTCAACGTGAAAGCGCTACTCTTCGATTAAAACGTGCTCTTGGTTTAGATGTGGAAAAACAAACAAAGACTATTACAGGTATAAAGTGCTGACTGAAGTAAACTATTAAATTAAAAAATGTTTCATTTATAGCATTAAATGTTGATGACATTTTAAACACTCAAATTCCAATTACGACAAAACCAGTATTGCCATCACCAAATTTTCCCATACCTGGAAGCACCGAGTCAATTACTGCAAATAATGCAGAAAAAACGTCCGATACAGAGGAGGCTGATGAGCTAGGTCCACCGGTTCTCCTACCTGAAGATGAGCTTAGCACTGATAATACAAAAGAAAAGTCACATCAGTGTAAATTTGAAATTAAACGTAATAAGAAAGTAAGAAAGAGTGAAAAAATGGAAATCGTTCGGGAGTTAGAAACAAAATCAGTGACTTTACTACCGTTGGATGAACGGAAAGTACTTTACTATACGCCAGATGACGAAGAACCCACGGAGAATACTTCTTATGTGCCTCCTTTCAACAATCCGTTATATCCGAATTCGTGTTATTCCACCTATGGATCTGTAATTGGTAAGTTCTTTTGTAGTTTTAAGTAAATAATTTAAAGCTTATATTCGTTACTGTTTAGACGATGACGCGCCTTATGAAGGACGAAATCCGTCGCCTCCGCCACAAATTGGGAAACCTTAAAACCAGTGACCCTATGCGATTGGAAAAAAGCTTTAAGTTGTATTTGCAACAAATCAGTGTTTTGTTACGCGCTCAAGCATAAACAAGTTTCTGTGAGAAAGAATCAATCACTTGCATATGAGTACAATCTTCTGACTACACAACCCAGTGACTTTTGTATCATTATTTTTGTATCATTATGATAACCAAATAAGAACAATTGCATTTGCAATATATATGCGCTGCAAGCGTCGCGATTGTGGTATAAAAAGAGTACAAAAATTAACACACACTACAAGTTAAAGCAACCATATTAGATCTCGTGTATTTAACTGAAACAATACTGCGTTAAATGCAAAATGTGCAGATGAAGTAATAGGAAAGCAACCGCACGTCATTGTGCGTTTTGGTATATTTTCGTTTCCTTCATAAATAAGACTTTTCTTGTGTTAATTAATTCTAATTGATAATAATTGTAAATGTGTTAATTTAAGTTTTGAAATACATTTATAAATATATATAATATATTCGGTAACTATATAAATTATAGATAGAGAAGAGCAAATTTTAGAAATCGGAATACGTTATCTTACTACAAAAATCATGGTAAAGTCATTCGTTAAGTCAAGTTTGTATCTTATTTTATCAAACTTTTCCTAAGTTTAGAATCGAAAAGCGAAACGCGAGCTAAGGCTTTACATAACATTGTACATGTACATTTTCATTCAGAGTTAATAGATTTCAATGAAACGCGAATTAATAGAAATACAATATAAATTAGCCAGTAATATAGATTTGATTCAAGCATTAAAAATAAATAACAGTTTAAGTAATATATAATAATACAGCTAAGTTTTTTTACGAGGCAGATATAGATCCAATGGGAAAGAATAACTTATTGCGCAAATTGATAGATATTTAGTAGAAATATTAAAGAAATAATAACTCAAACATTGTTAATGCAGTTATAAATAAAAATTGCGATACAGAGAATCCTTGCGTTTGCACGTGAGTTGTGAGTAGCAAACAACGATGATTCTTTGCATAAATCAAACAATTAGGATTATAAAATGGTACAAAGTGAAGAAATCGTTACATCACGCAGTTAACTGAACTAAGATGCATTTTATACAAACGGACACTAAGCGAATCAATGTGATTCTGAAGGGTGGATCTTCTCAAGCAAAAGGAGGGAGTATGTGTATATTTTCGTATTTTTCAAACAAGAGAGATCCTGAGGCAAAATTCAATAACATGTATAAACAAAAAGGAAGTGGGAATTTATACCGAGTAATGTGCAGCCGAGTGTGTATAGGGACAGTGTACATATAATTGTCATGAATTACTTGAATTACTTTGCGGTGCAAAGTACTAACATGTGGTTAATCTGTGCTCATGTCATAAAAAGTTTAGCAAAGTGCATATAATAAGGATAAGATAATTTTATAACGTGATTTACCTATTTATTAACTAATTTTCACGTATCATGCAAAGTGGGATACCTGGATTAGTTAATGAATAAGCAATGCAAGAAAGATGGACAACTCAATGATAACTTTTTAGTTAGGCTATATTCCTTATAAATAATTACATGTTGCAATGAATAGTTTCTACGAGTTTATAAAACATTTTGTGTAAAACGCAGAGACGAATGATGATGAAGGAAGATAATTTATAATTTACTACTTATTTTACATGATTGTATAATTGTATAAAAGAGCATTAGAGATCATCGTAGTTATATATTAATAATTATTTCTAATTACATCTGGGCAATGTGTGACCAGTGTAATATTTCACTGTAATATACATTGAAGCAATCACAAACCGTGAAGGATTTTCAGTAAATACTTTCAATTTACTTGATCCCTTTGGTATAGTAATCACTTTCATTATTGTAATAGCGTTATTTTTATATGATGTGCATTATTAGTACTTGACTTGTTAAATGCAAGCTGTAACTACGAATGAACCGAATGCTGTATTGGCTGAGTGACTGATAGAACTTTTTTACGAACGCAGATTAAGGAATAAGTAATTCGCTAACATATTTTTTTATTTGCCTTGTAGTTTTGTTTTCTATAAGTTTGTAACAATTATTACAAGTGCACCAGCTATTCAAAGAATATTTTTCGGTTATGACTAGAGAATTCAATTATTGCGCTCCTGAAATGTACTGTGTTCTTATATTCATCATTATATGAGTATAATCATTTGAAGAAAAACATAACGGTAACATATTCATCTTCACGCAAAAATATTTAGATTAAAATCAGTATTACGCACGATCATATCACTATTTTTTAAATAATAAATTATTGCCAAAGTTGTTTTGCTAGTACATTTCAGGAAATATAATATTATATTTGTCAATATAAGCATGTTTATTTTTCAAATAATTAAACACATTTATTTGGTTTGCATTTTATTTGGATAGAGGGATTGTTAAAAATTATTGATCTTTGTATAGAAAAACTTATTTAAAATGGATTGAGGCGCCGTCAGAATGTAGCTAATTCAACTTCAACGATATACTATGATTGAATATTAACGATAATGAACATAAATATGAACTATTTTATTATATTATATATTAATACTACACTAATATAAATATTATAAATACACATAGTATAATATATTATTATTGGCTGTACATAAATTTAAAGATACAATTTGATGTTATAATACTATTAATACATTGAAAAATATACTGATTAAAATTTATTCCATTAATAATTTAAGTCTGACAAATATTGTTCAGTTTAAATAAAGGTATACTAGCGCCTCTATTAATGTTCTTGAGAACTAAACAAGTCTGTGTACGCACACGCGTATAGGCAAAAATATTATTTCTAGAAGATTGGTTGACTTGTAAATTTAACATAAGTATTAACTATTAATACGTTGTTAGCTCAAAAATATAAATATTTAGTTGCTTGATAAATACCGGCTATATATCACGGGTGAGTGATTAAACATATCTAATTCCAAATATCAATCAAAAGTGCACTGTTGAGATACTGTTCGTTGACTATCCCACTGTCATTAATATTGTATCTGTTCGTCTGACCTTACAGAAATATTACATAGATTCTACGTCGTAGGAGTGTGAACACGCCGGTAGTATAATTCATATCGTCTAATATTTTGTACAAGACGAATTGTTATTATGTCGTGTCCCTTCAACAAAGAAAGCTTGACTCAATTGAAAACATTTATCACACTATGTGAAAGCCGGCCAGAACTATTGCACATGCCCGATTTGGAATTCTTTCGTACGTACATTGCATCTTTGGGAGGCAAGATACCGCCAGCGCCCAAGACTGATAAGAGACCAGATACAGTACCCAAGGAGGAAGCATCGGAAGTCAGTGATGAGGATGCTGCAGCAGAATTTCAAAGTGACTCGGAATCTGACCTGGAGTTAAACATGGAGGATTGTGTTGAGCCTGACGAAGTTGATGAAAATCAACAAATGGGAGACCCCAATAAGAAACCAACTGAGGAGGAGACTGATAAGGCTGATGATTTAAAACGTGAGGCAATATCTGAATTCGCAGCCGGAAATATTGCTAAATGCATTGAAATTTATACAAATGCCATCGAGTTGAATCCCCATCTAGCTATTTTGTTCACGAAACGGGGACAAGCGTTTCTGAAGCTGAACAAACCGAATGCTTGCATTAAAGATTGTACCCATGCTTTAGAATTAAACTGCGATTCAGCGGCTGCTTATAAATTTCGTGGAAGGGCACATAGGTTGATTGGCAAATGGGAGGAGGCAGCTAAAGATTTGCGACAGGCTTGTAAGATTGATTTTGACGAGCAAGCTGATGAGTGGCTGAAGGAGGTGCAGCCAAATGCTATTAAGATTGAGCAGCATCGCATTAAAATGGAAAGGAAGCGACAGGATAAGGAGATTCGTGAGAAACTGGAACGAGCACGAAAGATGCGTGCGGCAAATACTAAGGCTGCTGAACAAGCCCAGCAGGATAGTGGCGAACCAAAAGGTCCACAACCCCAAGGTGCATCACCATTTGCTGGCGGAGCAAATATGGATGACTTTTTAAAGTTAATGCAGGATCCTGAAATTATGGAAGCTTTTAAAGTATGCATCTTCAGGCATTTATTGATAGGCCACTGATTGTGATTTATTTCTTTTAGGATCCAGAAGTAGCTGCTGCATTCCAGGATATATCTGCCAATCCAGTCAACTTTCTGAAGTACCAGTCAAACCCCAAGGTGTTAGCCCTCATTAATAAAATAAACAATGGTATGGGTGGTATGCCTGGAATGGGCGGAATTCCTGGTATGCCTGGAATGGGTGGAATTCCTGGTATGCCTGGAATGGGCGGAATGCCTGGTATGGGTGCAAATATGCCTCCGCCACCACCACAAGACGACGGCTTAGATTAGAATAGTGAGTAGTAAGTAATATTCTCAATTAAATTTACATTTTTATATAAGAAAAAGAATCTATGCAATAATTTGTAATAGTCACTCATCAATTTGTCATCGATAAACATAAATGTTTCAATATGATTTTAATTATTAAATATGCCCGCCATAAAAATGTACACTTCATTAGATTGGTAATTCTATTGTTGAAAGTTTATCGAATATCCACCAGAATTCGGATCCTGCTGTAGTTTGAAGTTGTTCGTTGACAAACCAAACGGTTTAAGAAACATGTTTCCTAAATCTTTTAGTTTTCCCAGCATTTCTTCTTTGAGTTTCTCATTTCGCTCTTGAATGCGCGGGGGCAGTCTCTGCACAGCCGCCATAGCTTCTTTATTTTGAGGATCGAGTTCGATAAGTTTTTTGAAGTCTTCTAAAGCTTCCTCCAGCTTATCTTTTTCTTCATACGCGTGCGCTCGTCGTAAGTAAGCACGGATATAATCTGGATTCAATGCAATGGCTTTAGTGCAATCATCAATTGCTGTTTCTGTTCTTTTGAGTTTAATTTTTGATGCAGCCCTGTTGCAATATAACGTAGCGCGGTCATTCTTTTCGTCCAAGGGACACAAGCGTAGGCCTTCCGTGTAGGTATTGATTGACTCTGCATACAACTCATGACGGAATTCGTCATTGCCTCTTAGTTTAATTTCTAAGGATTGTTCATGCCTAGCTTGAAGTTCTTGCACCGTTAATATGGTTTCTTCTTCTTTTAATGCTTCTTCATCTATATAATCATCAGGAAGCGACGTAGATTTATTGGACTCTTCATCACCATCATTAAGAGCACTGTTCACAATATCATTCTGAATCTCTTCATCAGTGTCTTTCGTAGAATTCTCTACGATGTTTGAAACAGATTCAGCACTTGTAACACATTGTTCTTCAAGATCCTTGGTTAGTTCTTCAATTATTTCATCACTTGATGGAACTGTTGACTGCGACATTCTTTAAAATCACTTTTTGACTAAATACGCACAACCTTTGTTCAATGTAAAAAATAATCAATTTCTAACCTGTTTTATTCCTATATTGTTCACATCAGCTGTTTCTCCCAGTTCATCAAATTTAATTTTTGCAATGGTAACATATTGAATTAAAATGAAATTAAATGTACATATAACAAACAACGACTATTATGTGATAATATTTATTTAATGAAAATACAAGTTCAGACATTTCTTTATTTGTTAAAATTGGTTGGCTGCAATTAGACCATGTGCGCACGCGCAAAACGATGCTCAACTGTTTGAAGTAACTTGCAAAACATTTATTACAAATGTCTGAAACTAACAGAATGTTTTAATTACTTGTACGAATCGTTTATTTGGTGTCATTTCTCCTCATATCGTGAGTGTCTGTACAATACGTAGTGTTGGATAATGAAGAAAATGTCGAATATAGCTGAGAACAAGCCCAAGCCGAATTTTGTCAAGTCTCCAAAGATTGATATCCAATCATCTGCAACAACATAATTCGTGAGTACAGTACGCCATTTTTTCTTAGACTCTTACTGTAATTGTATGAATTAATAATCATTTGCAACATGGATAAAATCCCTCCAGTAAAATCTAATAAGATGTTTCCAATGCTCCAGCCCACAGTACTCTCGCGTTGATAATTCATGTATGCCTAAAATCATTCATCATCAGCAAACCACTTAAAGACAAAGCACAATTTTTTTTACCTGAGGGATATATTTGATAAGAGTAATTGTTAATTTCACGTATGAACACACATAAAGAAAATCCAGCCAATGTATAACTTTGGAGAAAGATAAAGAGGCGCTTATGGCAAGGCCAATAGCAAAAAAACCGAGTATGCTACGCGCTATCGTAGAAACACGCTGTTCGGCTCTTTCGTATAAATACGTTTGACCGATAGTCACTAAACATGCAAATGTTGCATGTACGGCAAAAACAATATCATTGGGTTGGACTGGATTTAAACCTCCCGGGTGGCGCGAGAAGTATTCCTGCTTGATGCCTTTTGAGTAATACAAACCCAAATTAAAAATACTATATAGTGTAAAGCCAACTACATTTAAGTACAAGAAGTCGAAGTTCAACCCAATAACGCTGCAACAAGTAGATACGCGTAAAATGTCAGTAATGACAATAGTTTTATTAATTTCATTTATTTACCTCTTGCGGATATAATTCGAATATATTTGTGGATAAAATGACACAGACCAAGCTATGAAGTAGACCCATCCTACTATAATAGAAAATGTCTCGAGGCCAAAGCTATTCAGCACGGTGACGCGGAAAAATATTTGGTTATTTCTAGAAAATTCAATACAAACAAAGAAAATTATAAACAATAGTAATGCAATAATCGATCCAATAGCAACGACTCACTTTATATCATCAGTCAAGTTAATGTTAACAATGGTATGCCCGGCGCCTAGAGCAGTAACCAATATTGTCACATTTTCATTTGAATCAATAACGGTTTCATTCGGTCTTACGGAAACTATCTTATCAATTTCTGGAACGATAGTTAAGTTTGCTGGAAGGGGAATATCTCTAAAACGCGAAAATGTTAATTTTTAATTAAGTTATTTCTGATAAAATACTTACTTAAAACCCAGTGAAATATTTTCACTTTTACCTAATAATAATTCCATGTTACTCATGGATATACTTAAGTCTCCATTGGAAAAATGGACCACTGCAATATAGTTCGCATATGATGATCACATTATTAATTATTGATAACAGGTACTTACTTAACATTGCACAAATAAATAACGCCCAGCACTTCATGTTGCTACTGAAGTTCGAGCCTTGTCACTAATATCTGAAAAAATATTACGGATTACGACTAGGATACGTTCATAGAAGCGACTAGCAAACGAATGAAACAAAAACAGCGCAACAGTGCTGTACGCTAAGTACTCCTCCATTGGCATATCAGCGACCATGTGCAACATAAACACCGATAATAATGCTTTTGATTGCAATAAAATGTCTCATCGCTCGATCAATCGATCATGAATTTCCGTATTGTTATCTTTGAAGTAAGTAAGGATGATTGTGAACAATAAAACTCAATAAAACAATATTTTCTAGCCTTGCATAAAGTACATTATTTGATTCTAATAGTTTGAATATAGCATACTATGCAATATTTGTACAGCTCACCTGAGTTATATCGCAGCAAGCTGTTGACTCAATGCATTACTGATTACATTTCGCTCACCGATTCTATGTGCGGTATCAACACGCTACAACAGTATAGTCACGAAAGGACACCTGGACCAATACAAAACTTTTACTGCAATTACTCTGGCCGTTTCCGTGCAGTCTACAACAGACATTTGTGCTAGTAATTAGTTTTGTAGTGTGAAGAGCAACCATTTAAATTGAACGTGAAACACAGAAAGTGAACCTCAGTCCATCAATGTTGATGTAGGACTCGTAAGTGTAGGTCAAAACTTAGACGGGCTTAAGAAGAAACCAGTTTGTCTTCATAAATATGTAGGATAGTCGTGCAACTCTTGTAAATTAAAACCAACTTGCATATTAAAAATTAGCTACATATTAAAAATTAAAACCTGGTATACGTTTATCAGTCGTATTGTATGAATACGACTGGTTAATATTTTGTGCGATAGAATAAACGTGCTCTTGAATATTGAGATAACTTCATATATTTCCGTAAATTCATACACAGTGTTACTTTATTCTGTTTGACCGCAGCTTCCATAAAGAACTTTAAAGTTAAATGATTACTTGAAGAATGTATTGTTTAGTGATAGATTCCGTGAATATAACAATGTTAAATATTAAAATTGCTTTTATCGCGTTTCTATGCGCCTTTTCTTAAGTAAACATGTTATACTTACATGTAATTTATTGATGACAAATTAACACTTTGTAGCATTATCGACTAGTCATTACATTGTTTCTAATGCGCGTTTGGCTTCATTGTTACTAAGAGTTTATATATTTCGTCATTTATTTTAAATTTAATCTTAAATAATTTCCAAACAATGCTCAGGTTATGTTTACACTTGTACACAAACATACTTGCATATATATACATTTATTAAGGTCACTTAATAGGTTTTAAAATGCGTGCATTATTAATGTTCTAGTTGTTGTTTGTAATAGCTTACCTTTAATTGACTAAAATTATGCCTTATTTTTATAAAACTATTGGGAAACAGTGGGCACTTATGCATTGGAATCTATATCACTCTGGGTAACTTGAGTTATTTTGCCTTGTTGTTCAAGGACAATTACGATAAACTTTTTATATAGACTTATTAATTTATTAAGTTCAAATTCCTAAAATAAGTATAGTAACTTCTTACGGCTAACATATTTCTACCTAATTAAATGACCATCAAGCGCGGCGCAATATTCATGGACATCAACTCTTGGAATAACAATTTGGCCGCGTAAGGCAGTTTTACTTGTGAAATCTGGGTCTTGTTCTTACAGCCTTTGCATTCAAATGTGTTATTTCGCATATTTGCAATCGCAATCAAACCGCAGAAATTGCAAACATGAATCCGATACGGGTCAGATACTTCGAATAGACGCTCCTTAAGAAATTGCGCTGCCCCATGACTGATCTGACAATCACGTTCCATCTCTCCGAAACGCAAACCGCCATCGCGAGCTCTGCCCTCCATAGGTTGACGCACCAGGATTTGTACTGGTCCGCGAGCCCTTGAATGAATTTTATCGTCTACCATATGCTTCAAACGCTGATAGTAAGTAGGTCCCAAGAATACTTGCGCGTTGATTTTTCTCCCAGTATGGCCATTATACATAACTTCATTGCCTCGAAGATGGTAGCCGTATTCTTGAAGGAGCGTTGAGATTTTTTGTACGTTGACGGCATCATTGAAAGGCGTCGCGTCACCGATTTCACCTTTGTTCGCAGATACCTTACCTTGAATGCACTCGATCAAGTGACCAATTGTCATACGTGAGGGAATAGCGTGGGGATTAATGATGATATCAGGTGTAATACCCTCGCATGTGAATGGCATGTCCTCTTGACGATATTGAATTCCACAAGTACCTTTCTGTCCGTGTCGCGAGGCAAACTTATCGCCAATTTGCGGAATGCGCACTGATCTGACACGGATTTTGCAAAACTTGTAACCTTCAGAGTTCAACGTTAACATAACTTGATCAACAACGCCCGTTTCCGAGTTTCGAAGAAACGTAGATGCGTCTCGTTTTGTGAATTTTTTTGTTGTGCCATCTAACTCATCATCATTCTCTGGTAGAATTATTGTCTTGCCAATAACAACGTCATCGCCGGACACACGAATGCCTGGAGAAATTATACCGTCGTCGTCCAGTTTATCATAAAGCGCGTTGCGCATTCCTTGACATGTTTGTCTAGTCGGCTTTTCAAATTGTTCTTCTTGGTCGCCAATGCGTTTCGATTCTGCGTCCTTATATGAGCGGTAAAAAACTGACCGGAAGAATCCGCGTTCAACAGCTGATGCGTTCAAAATAACAGAATCTTCTTGGTTGTATCCAGTGTAGCATAAAATGGCCACAATACTGTTAATGCCAGCTGGCAACTCTCGGAAACGTAAATATTCCATGGACCTAGTTGTGACCAAAGGTTTATGTGGATAATACAAAACATGTGCGAGTGTGTCCATTCGAACATGGAAATTTGTAATGTAAACTCCCATGGCTTGTTTACCCATAGCACTCTAAAAGAAAACATTTAAAAACACGAACAAAGCAAAGTTTTAAAGTAACATACCTGATAAGTATTCCTGGGGCTTTGATTGTGATCAGGGAATGGAATAATGGAGGCGCACACTCCCAAAATCATTGCGGGATGAATTTCGCAATGCGTATACGTCGTACAATATGCGTATTCTTTCTCCTGTCGTAAATCTTCCGGAGACATGGCAATCATAACAGTTTCCTCTTCTAACGTATCAATATATTCGACCACACCGGACGCGACCAAAACTTGCCAGCCGTAATTATATTCCCTATCTTTGAGCATGTCAATGTGACGTTTCTTTAGTAGCAAAGTACCATTTTCAACAATAAGTAGTGGCCGACAAATTCTTCCTGCATCTGTGTAGATACGTATTTCTCTGTCGCGAATATCCCGAATCATCGATACTTCAGACACAATAATGTCCATCTGCCGGCGAAGTTTTCTCAAAGTTGCCATAAGTTGTTCGGGATCTCGATGAATACCCACCCAGCAGCCATTTACAAATATTTTTGTGGCATCCGCAATGGCGGATGGAGCAATTTCTTCGAGATTTTCCATAGACCATTCTTCCAAAAATTCCAAAATTGGCGACGGTTGTGAACCGACAGAAATATAAGCCATAAGAGCAAGATTCTTGACAAGCCCGACAGCGGCTCCTTCTGGCGTTTCTGCGGGACAAATCATACCCCAGAGGGTATTGTGTAACTGACGTGGTTTAGCAAGTTTGCCATCGCGACCAATTGGAGAGTTCACACGACGCAAATGCGATAACGTTGAAGCAAATGTCAGACGATTCAATACTTGAGATACGCCAGCCCTAGCCTGATGGGCTTTCTTCTGATCTCCCCAATTTCCGGTCGCAAGAGAATATCGCAAACCATCGGTAATAAGTTTTGTCCTGATAGCCAAGTCAACTTTGAAATCTTTTCCGCCGTCAATAAACTTTTGAGCGTACATGCGGATTTCTTTCATGAGATTTTTGAATAACCCGCGGAAAAGGAATGCCATAAGTGGACCGGCTAAATCTAAACGTTTGTTTCCGTAGTGATCTCGATCATCTAACTCTCGTCGGCCCAAAGCGGCTAATAACAATCGGTGTACCATATATCCCAGAAAATAGGCCTTCTTTGTTTCGCAAAAATCCGATACACCAACGTGAGGTAACATTTCCTTTTGCAGAATTTCTCGGGCATACTTTATACGCTTTTCCTTCGTAACACCGGGACGCGCACCTCTCGCGCCTATAAAATTCAAAGCAACGTTTTGTTCTTGAATGACGAATGCTTCATCCAGCGATGGTTTCACCATTTCCATCATTTCGGGATCATCGAAATCGTAAATAATATGCTCCAGAATATCTCGATCAGCCACGAAACCAAGTGCACGAAATACAATCATAATGGGAATTTCCTGCTTAATATACGGGAGAATTGCAATAATTCGTTGACCGATTGCGGCCTTCTTGATGGCTTGGCCTCCTCTAGCCATCATATTGACCCAGAGCGTACTTGTCGGACGTGAACTGTGCTCTAAACAGGAGCGAATTTCTGCTTTGTATGCGTATTTGCCGTCTTTCATTGCAAATACATAAACTGTATTAGTTGCCATCTTCTCTTGAGCAATCAAAACTTTTTCCGAACCGTTAATGATGAAATAACCGCCCGGATCTAAGGGGCATTCGTTTAATTCCGTCAAATCACGATCAGTCAACCCAGATAAGAGACAGTATGTCGAACGTAACATAATAGGAATTTTGCCAATAATTGTTTTCTGGTGCTCAGTAACAATGGGCTCTTCGCCATCTTTAAGAATCGTCTTGCTGATATCCACATACAAGGGGGCTGAATAAGTTAAATTTCTCAGGCGAGCTTCATTAGGCATCATAGGCGATGGGGTGCCATCTTTTTCCCAGTGAGTTGGCTTAGATAGGTAAATCTGTTGAAATTTCAACAGATATCTTGGCGGATTTTCAATTTCGTCACTAGTGTGTTGTGCCTCTGCTTGTAAATCAATTTGCGGTGAGTCCTCGACAATTCGTTGAACAGACATTTGGATGAATTCATCAAAACTGTCCAATTGCTGACGCACCAAACCCTTTTCATCGAAATATGCGTTAATAACAATCCAACAGGCTTCTTGCCATAACTCAGAGCTGATCTCCTCCCTATCCTCATCAAATTGCTCTGAAAATATTAAATAAGAGAAAATAGTAAATATAGCGGTTATAGGTTATATTAGAAATATGGTGTAATACTATAATAATTGTAAACAATTATAACTTACCATCGTCGGCTTCGTACATGGTGGTGATTTACTTAGTAACAAATAAATATAGCTTGCAATTAATGTTCGAACTTCAGGAAAAATTAATTAATTCAGCGCTGCGAATAAACATAACACAAGCAACAACACCATCAACAGATCTTGCTTGATCGTAGATGGCGTTTTAGAGTTGCTTGCTCAGTGCTGCCTCAATTTGCTATTTTGTGAACTAAAATGACAGCGTCTGGTTCACATTCTTCATATGTGCTTGTGCAACAAACAAATAAGACAACAATCGGCTTTAGGGTTTCGAACTTTTATAGCGTTACTATCCAAGTACAACGGGGAAAAGGCATTATTTATTGGTCGTGATTACTCGCAGGTGCAAGTTCTTCTGTGATGGCGGAAAGTAGTGGTGAAAAGAATTTGATGACTGATTCGAGTCCACGCATTTCGACAACGGCCACCGCAGCCACAAATAATAATAAACAAAAGCCGCCTGATGGCGGTGGCACAGATCCTGTTGGCGGTACAACCAGCGAGGATGAAGATAGCGACAAGCTTGCCAAGGAGGATACTCACAAAGGTGATTATACAGATGAAGTGTAGTTTGCTGACCGCCTACGACGACAAGTGCATGCTTATAATGATCATACACTTGTCGTTCTGCGTTCGCAGCAGTTTATTTAATTGCATGTACATGAAAGTGTTACAAAGTTGGTAATTGCTGTGTAGTGCATTGTTAAGGTTATGTTTCTTCGTTTGCATTTTATTTGAAATGTTCCGA
>NBZA01002036.1:71402-82984 GCA_003054995.1 Aleochara bilineata
GGAAGGCTGGCCATGGCGTCGCGACGCTGCTCCTGCTGCCGCCACCGTTAAGGGTGGAAAATCGCTAGGTAGGCGCTTCTTGCTGCTTGCTCTTTGACAGACGTACATATATAACACTTCATTCTGTCTTCGCTTTCAACTAATGATAGCCCATATTTACGACGTGCGATAAAAACGTTTTAAGATTGTTAAAACATTTTAAACTTTAACTACAAGCACTGCCGCATTATGGGAAGTCGAATATTTGAATAAGTAACGTCTTACTCGGTGCGGTTGTTTTAACATTTCCCTAACACCTTCTTCTCTTCTTCGCTGTTTGAGTCGACAACATGCGAAAACATCAACCAAAACCTCATATATTCTTCTTGGGGAAGGATAGGGAAATAAAATCCAGGATGGGTGTAAATAAACACTTTCGGATTACTTTGGCTCACAAGAAAAGTGTACAAACCGACTTAAGAGCTTTCCCTCAGACCTGTTTGTAGTTATTCAAGTCTAGCCGAAAAGTAACGAAGGCAATTACATTCATCATTGTATGTGCGCATGTGAAACTACAAACTTTCATTAATTTGCTGCTGTAATTCTTGAAGATTTATCTACTTTTCGTTGATGGAATTATGCGTCTATTTTGGTAAATTTAACATATAAAGGTGGATTTCTTCACTTCTAGTCTATTCTATTGGTTTGTGTATTGTGTTTATGCGTTTATGGCGGACAATCATAATACATACCACACTAATAGCGCAAGTTGGGAAAACTTGTAGCACTCAACTCGTCTCGACGCCTGACTCCTAGCCAACACCAACGACACTTCACTGCAGTCGCTCAGTACACTAGCGACTGGCGGCTGAAGCAGATCGTGCGTGCTCGTGGCTATCGCGTCTGTCGTGCTTTTGCCTTCCCATTAGCATTTTGAAGTGCCCGCCACTATGCCAAGGCGAGTTTTCAACTCCAAGGCACACAGTAGTAACATTCTCTAGCGGAGAGCGAGATCTCTCCTTCTCGTCTAAGACGCGCCTGATGTATTGAGTACACTTGAGTGTTTTAAACTGCAGCGGTTGTGTTTGAAGTGAAGAATTTATATGTAAATTGTTGTGACAGGGCAATGCCATGCAATGCAATTCGGGTGCGCATGCAACACGCTCTAAAAGAAGATTTTATCATCGCGAGTTAACATTTTCTTTCTATCGTTGATGAAAATGCATAGCGAATGTTCTACGTCTATGAGATCAGCAGCGATTAATAAGACGTGCACGACGAGTACTTGTGTGTTGAATAATCAAGTAATAAACCAAGCCGGGAACAATGTACAACTCAAACGCATCACAACACAACACGGATATGTTGAATAATAATAAATTATGTTATAACAAGCGCAAGCGTGCTTGATGCTCACGCTATACTCAACTTGATATTAGTGTTGGATTACAAATTAGGGGAACGTATAGCCATATAATAGGACTTGCAAATATTGTTCAACAAATATTTGTCATGCGACATCGTTGTTTCCATCCGTGCTAAGGTGCTAAGGCCGGGCACGCACACGCATGTTTGTAACCGACCATGACTATCACCTGTATCTTCTTCGCCGCATTCCACAGATGAAAACACTAGCGTTTGGCAACACTGCCCCTGCCATCAGCGTGTGTTGCGTCGCTACATAAAAGTAACAGGTGTTTACAAACAAAAGTGAAGTGAAGACTCATTATCATTTGGATTTGCATTGCTTTTCGGGGGTATAATGCTACCTTGCAGTTCATTGTTGTCGGTTGGAATGCTGAATGACGAACCGGCGCCGATGACTTGTGATAATAACGGCGTGACGCCGGCGTCGACGCCAACTTCCAACATAGCCACGAACACTGTCACCGTGCTTGTGAATGTATCCAATGGGCATTGTAATGGCAGTAACATTCGGCAAACGCAAGCACCAGCCCAAGAGAGGACGAGGAATGAGTTTGATAAGAAAGGTACGTCGACGACGACCACGATGATGAAGACGAAAACGAAATCGGTGGCGATTGTCGCCCCGCAGCGCAGCAATAGTCTGGACTATCTCAACTTCGAAGAGAAGCGGCAGCTGATTGCGTCGTCGCTCTCGCTGTCGGACTTTCTGCACGTGACTGCCGCCGGTAACGGAAACGCGATGCCCGTCGCCGCCGTCAATAATAATCAGAAGGATACCACCGGCGTCGCGACAGTCTTCGTTAACAGTGGTGAGTCAGTCAATCACTATAGTACATGGTTTCAAAGTACATATGTACAACGTACAATGAATTGTCTGGATGCGGGCGCCTTTGGTTATGATAACAACTGGCCCAGTCATATTGAAGAAATAGTCGACGACAGACGTCGAGAAAGAAATAGTCTGACAGTATGTACTCGTAAAAAGCATCGTAAACAAATGCATATCTGCGATGAGAAGTTGTGGGTGGTTTATTTTGTAGTTGACATTTAGCCAAAACAGCGCCACGAGTTTTAAATTGAATTGAATAGAATACTCCCAGGCAGATTGAGCCACCTTTATTGCTCGTCCGATTTACGATGTCATTTCACTTTTATAGGTACAGTTATTAATAAGAATTGCACCGTTCTGCGCCACAGGCAACAGTCGTAGAAATTAAATATGATTATACAAAACGAGTTAAAGAATGTGGCTTGTGGCCTTGAGTACGTTCGCGAATTAGCATAAAATCGCCATTCTTGTGTCATAGCTAATTTCTGCGTGGCTTGTTTTCATTTAAATAAGGATTTATGTAGTCGGCGGAATAAACTGACATTCAATCGAAATTGCGTTCACACGAATTTTGCACGCGAGTTTCACAAATTGGCACCTTGTAGAATTTGCACGCAATTTTTCCGTGCACAGTGCCAAATATTCGCGGAATCATTCAGCGAATCTGCAAAAATTGAGTCAAGGATGAAGCAGCAAGATATGCAAATGCATTCGTTTGATGCGATATTTTTACTACTATGGGCTTTCTTAAAATAAGTTTAAAACTCATATGTATAGCACTTTTTGTCGGTATTTCAACGACAGGATATCCTTACACTACACTATCTGAGACGTTGAATGAAAATGTGCAATTTATAACTGAAGCGAGAATGTAAGGGGCGAGAATGAAAATTGATTAGGACTGTCGCGACTCAGACTCAAACGCGGGCCAAAAATATCGACGCCGCCGACTTACAGTCAGTCAAGTTATTTTCAACGAGCAATTGCATGTGCGGCTTCGTTCATGCAGTTCGTACCAATAACCGGAAATGTTTTTTGCTTATTTTCCCTCCTTGCCCTGCTGTCTTGGGATATAAATTTAGATCTTTGGAAGTCAGTCATGTCTGATTTGGGCTAGTTAGTAACATGTGTTACTAACTAGCGATAATATGTATTGTACTACATAGTACTATACATACTTTGAAAAGATATAAAAAGGTGTTCAATGAATAATTTATGAGAAGTTTTATTTGAAAACATTGATTGACGCTTGCGTTTTAAACGTGACTCATTTTTGCTGATTGATGAACTAATATTGTATTTTTGGGAGTACTTTGTGACTCATTGACTCTTGCCAAAAATTTACAATATATTTAGCATAAATATACATTCGGAACTTTTCAAAATAACTTGGGAAACATTTATTCCATATATTTTTTAATTCAATTCTAAATGCAAAATTATCTTTAAAATTAAAATTACATTAAGTACATTACATTAAGTTGTACACTTGTATCTTATCATTAACTAAATTAAGGTTAACTAAACAACGGTAGCCGCAATATCAACAACAGTTTTGCGCATTTGTCAAGGGAGCAATTAGGTGTAATTAAACAAAGGTACGGCGACATTTGAACAATTTAATTTTAACAGATTGTAAGCTATCTACATATTCATGCATTTGCACCATAAATAGATAGGCCCACACAGGCTGAAAGTCATTGAAACAATTTCAAGCTCTCTTCTCTTTTGTTTGTTTATGAATAATCGGTCGGCTGGTGCTTGTTTTGGATGATGTTATGTTTGTTGTTTGTGATTGCTAGATGCAAACGCATTTATGGATTACGCATTGACCCATATCTTTGGGCGCGAAGAGTTTATGAATGCGAGGTACGTACGAATATATTACTCGGATGCTTGAAGAATAGATATAAACAGAGGCGGATTTACAATTTTGCCGCCCATAGGCTATGAAAAGTTTGCCGCATTTAGTCAAGAAAGTGCATTAGGTCAAGAAAGAAATACGAAGAAAGTAAATTTGGCGCCCCAAAAAATGTTCCACCTATAGCCTATCAAGCCTATAGGTAAATCTGCCTCGGATATAAATATAGACTACAAATTCAAGAGAACTTATGTATAAATATTAACTAAGCAAGCGCGAGAGTGCAAGCTTAGAGATACAAGGAGATAATCGCAAACACCTTGAGAACTTTCTTCTTCTTTGAATAAGTACTAACTTTTGTGTGCAAGAAACATAAACAACAACGTATGAGGAATATAATTGAGAGATTGGTATAACAATTGGTCATCAGGCTCATAGCGCAATTAAACGCCTTGTACACTTTGTACTTTATAAACAATCGGCTCATTTACAATGCACGCGAGGACTTACGCTTATTTGCACGAATCCTTTTGAATAATGCATACATATCAACAGTCATAAACAACATCTCAGGAGTAATTAGCATATATGAAACTTAGCTGCTCTCATATCTTATTCTCTGTTCTCATATCACTTTGAGGATGAAACAATATCAATACTATCAGTGTTTAGTGATTAGACACTGAACCGTGAGTAATTTGAGCTTTGACCTGTTTTCCTAGGAACTAATTATCTCGATTAATTAAATATAATTACAATAAACGTGTCCTCCATTTCGTGCAATATAATTTCTGGCAATTGAGTAAATTTTTTAAAAGTATCTAGATTACTTAGTCACTTTTTGCTGATCTACTTTTCGTTGTAATTAAATTGAACTGAACTCAACTATAACTGCGCTCTGAATTCTAATAGATGTTAAGTAGATTAATTGCGGTAATGGCGTATGCGTATATATACGTTGAAATGGTTGATATACTCGTAATAGCACAAATGTTGCTGTTTCAACATTTTAATTGGGATTCGTTTAATCAATCATAAATAATTATCAATCGCATTCGATAGATTGTATTATGCAAAATTCCTGGGCATAGTCAAAGTACTGTATAAATTCAGTAAATTTCCAATTGTGTTTGCCAAAAAGTTTGGTTCACGAGTTGTTGCAAGCATAAACAAGTTTGTCGATCTTCATCTATGGTGATTACTATCGCATGTGGAGGATTGCGGGTGCTGTCTGTTCATGGTGATGATGATGCCTCTGTTTCAACATTAAACCTTAGCATGTGTGGATTCTGTTCTTGCTCAAAGCATGTTCATACTCAAAGTACGCTCGTTTCAGTATGAGTGCAGACTGTGGTTACCGCAGCTGAGCTGAGCTGAGATGAGCTGCATTGGAATCGCATTTGGCGCTGAAGCTGTCGCTGTAGCTAGGCTAGAGCTAGAGTAGTTGTGGATGCCGGATAGTTTGTAGATGAAGGAAGGAAGGGTTCATTGACTTTTCTCTTTCATTTGACGACGGGTGCTGCTGGCTGCTTCCAGCATTTTGTGCACTTGCTCACTCACTCTCGGAGGCGGAGGCGCGCGTAATTTCGCTCAATTCACATATCCCTATCATGTGTGAATTGAATACACAAACTAGGAATTGTTAGCGGCGTCGTGTTCGAATTGCAATTGCGTTCAAATTCTGCATTTTAATCCATATGTGAAAAATATAATAGTTTTATACATATCATATTAATGAGCGCAGGAACAATATGCTTTTCAAAATTTCAGTGTGAGAAGACAGTTTGAAAGGGAAAATGTATTGCTATTGTGGGCTCTGGCTGGTGTTGATTTGCATTGAGCAACAACCGAGTGGCTGCCTAGCTGGCAGATTGAATTAATTCAGGAAAAAATAACAATGAGAACATGTTTTACGTTTCAAGAGATATTTGACATTAAACAAACGCATACTTTTTCTACCAAAATTAGAAAATTTTCAATAATTCCGCTTAGAATTTTGTGTAAAATTTTATTCAGAGTGGAATAATGTCAAAGCTGAGTTTCTATCTTGCACAGGTCAAGAGATATTGGCAAATTGGTGAAATTTGTGATGAAAATTAAATTTGCATAAATTATTTTAGTTGATTCCTATGTACATAGTTGCAAGCACCTAAGATGGCGAGATGCAATTTTTGTATGTAGAGTAGGGGTGGCCAACTTTTTCAGTAAGCGGCCCCAATTAAAAAATTAGAGTTTTGGGCGGGCCGCACAATTCAATCTTTCAGTTCACTGATCAATTTTAATATGGAATTAATGTCTCTTAACTTCTGAAAGGCCTTAACAGTAGATGAATTCAATCTGTCAAGTTGTCATCACAAATCGAATACTTAAGAAAGTGGGTCATATCAAAGGATGCGAAAAGAAAAAAATCGTTAAGCTTTTTGAATTAAGTAAGTTAAATTGTTCGATTATATGAGCGTAAATCAAGACAAATTTACATCAGATACTTATGTTATCGCTGGAATAGAAAAAGTTCCATAGGAAAGAAATAAGGATATCCTCCTTAGTCTTGCATCCACATTCGACAAATTTACAACATAGTGTCTTATTCCGAGTGCATTAAATGTAAGTCATAATACATTATCATGCACAACAAAGCAACAACCAATACGAGGTATAAAAAGAAATTGGTGTACACAACGTATAGACTTTTAAGTCTATTTTGCAACAGGCAATAATTCTCCCATGATTACACTTGATTTTCCCATAGATACGTGTTGTTTATTATGCAATAAACGGAGAAAAAGTGCTATCAGCTCACACAATTATACCCACTTGCCGACAGCAATAACAATCAGAATGTGTTATTTAATAAAAAGAATTTGCCACACAATTCTAATTGGCGAAGCCATTAGATAAGTAACTTTTACTTTTTATGAGTTTCTACTACTTCAGATCTCAGAGATCTTTAGTATACTTTTAAATACTTATGTGCACAATTATTCTTTGCTGTACACCTTGCCGTCCTAATGCAATTACCATCGAACGCCTTGTTTGGTCAAAAGCTCGAGACGCAACCGGACCGCATTCTTTATCAACGATTGCTATCGTTCCGTATCGATCCGCTGCGGCCATCACGCTGCATCATCTCCAACTCTTCCTTGCTGCTTGAAGTTAAAGCTGAAGCTGCAGCTAAAGGCATTAACGCACTTTACGTTGGAATGTAAATTGCTAATAAATAATCATCTATCTCGAAACTTTTTTCATTTTCTTGGAGAATTCCGTTTACTTCTTGAAGGAGATTTCAGGAGTTTTTTCAATATTATCTTATCTTTATTAACATACAAGAACTGAATTTAATTTTACAACTTTTGAGCTGACGTTTATGCAAGCAATACTTAGCAACATCTATTAATGAATGTATCGGGTTAGGATTTTGTATTTTTTAAAGGGAACGGGATTCATTGAGTGGATTGGACCGCCAACCACTGTTCATTTACGATAGAAAAGTCAACGCATTGCTGGAATCCACAGTGATGATTAATGGCCCGCGGGTTATTTTTGCATGGATATAATCCATTTGCATTTATATCGACATATTCGCGAGTGCAGCCCGAGCAAGAACAGTACAGTGTGGATATTTCTCTTCGGATGATTTATCTCAGGCGCGAATTGCATCCAATGCTGCCCACCAACCTGCTTTTGCAGCGTAGTGTATCATTTCAATGAGGGCTTCTGTTCTATTAACTAGTTCAGCTCGTCGCTGTCGATTTAACTGTATCCTTTTCGTGTGCTCTTTTTGCAGAATATGCCAACCAGTCACCAGCAACTATGGTTTACTATGCTTTGATTGAACTTGAAATTTATTTATTTAATATTTCATATTAAATTGAAATATATTTGGGGTGAAAATGCTTTTTTGCCATTAAATTATATAAATCGTGCAGGCATACAGAGGAAACTTGATTAAAATTTATTCGTAGCGTATTGTTGCATGCACTGATTTTAAATTTAAAATTGAGCATTTCTGCTGGTATTTTTTTTAATCATTGACGCATGTTAAACGTCTTAAACGAATTGCAAATCGTAGGTTTAAGTAGAGTTCGTGCATACCATATGCATGCCATTAAGATAACACCACATATCATGCACTTTTAATAGGTAATGGCTCTTGATATTTAACGTGGGCCTGTTTGGCAAGCATTACATTGCACGTGGCAATGAAACAAAGTTGAAGCATTTTTGAAGCGCCTGGAAGAAGTTTACGCGAGTCTCTTATACCGGGAACGAGTTCGAAGTGCCACTCAGAAGACTTCTATGACTTTTTGATAAGGTTGTTTCAATGGTGTGGTGTTATTCCTTTATTAACTATCTTTATTGTGCCTTGTGTAATATGTAACATACATATTCATGGTAAATTCTTGAGAATTCCTATGAAAATATTTCGTAATTTTATTTTCTCATATTGATTACGCATTGATAGCTAATTTGCATAGAATTATAGGTATGTGTATTGTACCATGTTATGTATGTACATACAAGTGGCTTAGCGAAATGGGTGGAATTCAGGCGGTTTCTAACGGAATTGAAATAGCTAGCTAGGCTGTGATCATGGTAAGGAGTAAATATGCAATTGCCTTGAGATATGCCCGTAAGAGTCTGTGTATAGGTGTAATTACGCGTGTTAGTACTGCAGTTATCATTGACATTGCAAGCACGCAAGGGTCACAGTGGAAATTTCAAGAGTTTGTTTATTTATCAGTGAGGTAATAGGTACGATATTTGCATCTGTAATGCGTTTAATTATCTGTTGGAATAAAACCGTATTTCGCTCTAATAACAAGACTAATACCAACCTAATTATGGAGTGTTTGAATAAATTAACATTGAAGAGTATCTACCGATCCGAATGAATCCGGATCCGGGAAGGAATTCAGGGTGTGTTTGCAATTGGATGGTTGGATGGCAGTGACCTCCAAGCAACATAAAAACAATGGATTTGACATTGAATTGCATTACGTTACAGTACATTGCGTTGCATAACCAACGCAATAAAGGAATTAATCTATGTTAATAAATCATAAGAGTTCCCCTCGCGAATATTATATTATATGTAAGTGCGGAAGGAGCAAGACAGGGTATATGAAATAATAAATTACAGAAGGAAGAAACACACAGCACATGTGGTTGATGGTAAGATGAATGCACACGCAATGCGAAAAGGCGCGAGAGTAAAAAAGCCAGCCATAGCGATGTTCGCGTAATTTATATATAAAATACAATATTCAAGGCACTTGCTCGCCAATGTTACCCACTAATGAGGCGAATTTATCTATGCCACTGCACACGCTCGTACTGTTTTGCTACAAGTCAGCCAACCAAGCGACCATCCAGCCAGTTGCAGCAAGTCTGCGTGCTTGTTTGCATTTGCTGGAATTACATTTATTCGTTTGGTTTGCGTTGTGTTGAGCTACTTGTATTACTGCCGCCTTTGAATCGCACACATTTCTTATCGTACTTTGCGCCTTTTTTCATGCGTACATGGTACATGGAAACCGCGCACCGTAATGATGAGAAGTATTTCCGACTTGTCACCTGAAATAACATTACTTGATTGCACAGTTATAACGATTTCAATTGGATTAACATCGGAAAACTGGAATAGTTGTCGAGCTCGACACGTCCAAGAATGTAATAACCTGCATTAATTATTGTATTATTTAATTAACATAATTGGCGCGCGCATAATTAAATGGAAATCAAGAACGTACAGTTCTTAATGAGCCGAGAATGACTTTATTATCGATGATTTTACATCACAAGCATGTTTTTTCCATATGTTAATGCCCACATTAAATATTATGGTCACTCAAATAAAACATAAAACTACATACAACTAGTTTTCATGCCTCAGTTAGTATGTATCTTTCATTGCCATGCTTTGCTTGTCTGTTCAACTTTCATGTCATCTTGATTAGTTAATTAGATGATTACTTACTCGTTAGCCATAGTTTTTAATTGAGAATAAACATTGGATAGGCGGCCAGGATAATTACACGACGGAATTAAGTTGAGCGCAATGCTCAGCTCTCTGTGCATTAACAGACAACAAGAAACTGCAATGAAGTGCACTTGCAGTTTGAAAAGTTCTTCATTCTGAATAATGAGTTAGCTGTCATCTTTTTATACAGCGCGTCATTATCATCTAATAAAAATTTATTTATGCAGTTATAACACAGTTCTATGCAATGTACCATCATACACCGAATTGAAATCAATGTGCTGGCAAATTGAATAGAGGTGAAAGATAAGAAGATGACAAATAAAAAAGAAAAGAAAGAATACCCCGTCTATATTACTGCGTTGAATACATCAAATCATTGAAGGCATTGTGCAGAACGGGCATTCATCGCACGAAAGCGCAATTTTTTTGCCAGCAAGGCCACGTCTCCAACCTTTTCGTTAGCCTGGCGAATGCATCCATGTAATTCACCTATAAATCCATGCATTCGTTCATTTAAAATGCTTCATGGTAGCGCATTAGCGAATAAATTTACTCGGACGCAGTACGTTACGTGTTTATGGCCGACAGGAAAATGACTAGTTGGCACACAGCGTGCACAGGAAAATATTATTTAGCACATATTAAAGCACAAGTGCGACAACGCTACGAATGGGATTGCGTTTGTCGCTGGTTGGCTTTGAATTCATTCATTCATTCAATTTTCATTTGCAAATCATAATGCTTTTTACTGTCACGACACTGTCCCGAACTTAGTCCGGTAGACAGGCACATGACGTTGTTTTAGTGCTGATAGCATAACATGTCATGTAGGCATGATACAACTTTTACGAGCTTGCCGTACTGCACTCGCCGAACACACCTTTTTTTCTCTTTCAACCTAGAAAATAAAAAACTACGACTATAAATTCATAAGCTGACTGTGGCTAAATAAATATAAACTATGCAGTTATGCCTTAAAACAAAGCCAGGATCGTATTTAGAATATTTTTACTTTACTTGCGCTTGTGCACAGTTGAATAAGAGTATGTGTACTCGTAATATGATGTTAATTAGTTTCTTTGTTTGTTTCCAGCCAAAAAACAAAATGGAAATGCCTTCCGAACAAATAGTCTGGGCAGTGGGACTCGGACGCCTCCCTTGGAGCGCAAGAGTAAATTCTCCGCGCTGGGGAAATTCTTCAAGCCGTGGAAATGGAAGAGGAAAAAAAAGTCCGACAAACTGGAAGCGGTATCTCGAAGTACGTGTGTTGCTTGATTGTCCATTAGGATTGCTAGCACTTTAAAGCTAAAGCTGGCCAGGGCTGGCTAAATAAGTAATACGCTGATTTCATTTGATTTGTTTTAGCACTAGAGAGGAAAATCTCCGTCCGAGCCAATCGAGATGAGCTTATTCAGAAGGGGATTCTTATGCCAGAAAGTCCTTGCACACCGATATCCGAGCCAGGTAAGTTCCACTCGTATGATATAATGGGCGAGGATGTG
>NBZA01002036.1:96485-112261 GCA_003054995.1 Aleochara bilineata
ACCCAAGCAAGGTATTAGAATGCAAGAATTGTAGCTTTGTATTTAAAAAAGCCTCAAGACGATTTCAATCTCATACATTGGAATTTTAATTAACGTAAGTGATAATACTGATACCGAACTGCTGTTTCATGAAAGCATGTTATACTTTTAAATGCAATTAACTGAGCAACAGTAAACGGAAGTATTAATTAAGTTGTGAACAACTTCAGTAATAAAACCAAGTGCAGAAACTTGAATAAGAAGTTGTTTTTGTACATATAAAATGTGATTTTTTTATTACCACGAACAAGAGATGATAAGCGTTATCTAGGAAAACTATTCAATTTATGTAGTGTACGGAAGCGATTGAGGATCATTTCACTTTATCAATTGCTATAGTACAGAAAAGTAATATTCCTCATATAAGGCAACTGATACACAAATGTGAATTATAACATTTATAGATGTGTAAAGCATAATGATTAAATAACTTTTACAAATAAGATGGAAATATGAAGCAGCAGCTTTAGGGGCAATACAATTTTGCTAGTGTTGTCTGAGGAAAACCCTTATACAGATTGATGATTATAAGAGAAGCACTTGATGATCAAATTTGTACATATGTAGCGTAAATTACATAGTTTCTCGTTCATTTTAAACAAATACAATAAATGATATAACATTAATGCAAAACAAAATGAATACGTCGCTAGTTTATATTTGTTCAAAGATATAGTACGGATGATGCTGCACTATTTGACAAATGTTTGGACCGTAATAACTGATCTGAATGCGAAGTAAAATAGAGTTATTGAACTGCAACTACGTGAGTATTCATTTCTGTTTCTTTTGTTTGTGTTTGGAATTTAGATAGTTGAACCATTTTTATTTTTCCTTGTCCATTTGGAAATAATTATGCACAAAATGCAATGCAATAACGAACTATTATTACAATCTTATTCCCTTTTTTAAGAAACAAACAATAAGAATCTAATAGTTTTAGTAGTAGTCTTAACTATAGGCACATCTAAGAACACCTAATCTAATTAGCACGTAGAGAAGGTATAATAGGCCTTGAAAATATGCCGAATATCCTTGAGTGATTATTAGTTAATATCATAAAATCAATTACTTTATCAAGGACCCTATAGTTAGATATTGCTGCGGAAGATGTCAGTAAAGAAGATAAATTCAGCTAATCGGCCATATTCAACTCGAGAATGGTGAGTGCGCAATCGTGATCTAAGTAAGTGGCTTTTCTCACATTCTCAATGTTCTCACGTAAA
This sequence comes from Aleochara bilineata, assembly GCA_003054995.1. Lineage (NCBI taxonomy): Eukaryota > Metazoa > Arthropoda > Insecta > Coleoptera > Staphylinidae > Aleochara > Aleochara bilineata. The sequence goes on from NBZA01002036.1 coordinate 97,751, forward strand.
AGCACACATACACACTATGTGCACATTGTCGGTCTCACCCACACATAAACGCTATGTCTGTATACAATTGGAATACAAGAAGTTTTGTTATTAATTGACGATCCGTTTCCTGTTGTTTTTTCTTCTCGTAGTGCGTCGCAGTTCGTGAACTCATTCTTCATCTAGCATCGTAATGTAATGCAAATCAAGTGTAGTATGCCAACTGCATTTCTTGTGTAAACATAGTGCATCTTATGTGTACCTACATGCAACCCGCATGCAACGACTTACACTAGTAACTTCCAATTGATACATTCGATTATTCCAAGTGAATGGGCTGAATCTGGATGATTGTAAGTGTTGTCCATATTGCAGCATATAGTTCATAATTAGACTTAGCTATGTTTACTTCTAGGTTTAATGAGACATCGCCACAACAATGCCTGCTTTATTTGAATCCAACCTGTTGCATGTAATTTACGAGTATAATTGAACCAGTCAATATTAAAAATGCATCGCTTTAACGACGTGGATAGTGTAAGAAACAACAATCTAGTAAAGAATATGAGAAACAAGTTCGAATGTAATGATGAGACTACACATACGAAACCAGATACCAATATGGTTAATTCTGTAAGAACGAAAACATTTCCAAATTTATCTCGTCAACTAAGCGACCCTGTGAAAGTTAAACGAACACCTGCTTTTCGGTGTGATCAAAAACCATTTCAACGAGGCCCTGCAACTAGCTACAGGGAGAAGAAAACAGTTTTAAGAGTTAGTGACAAGCCAAGCAGTGTGTATGCACTAAGGAAGCAATTTGATTCTAATGATAATACTCAGCCAAAGCAACAATTAAAATCATTAGCACTTCGAGAAAGATCCAACTCGAGTGCTGAAATTATACTTAATAGCAGGAGAATTCAACATGACTATGAAAATATTACAGCTTTATACACTGAACCAATACCAAAAAACCAACGAACTTGCAATGCCATATATAATATGAGCACCTTAAAGATAACAGACAAAAGTGAGAAGACTGATGTACAACAAAATGTGTTGAACAGTAATAAGATAGATGAAGATTTAAATTATAAGTTAGATGCACTGACAGATACGTTAAAATTAGCTTTAAAGAAGCCATTACCTCGAGGACCAGCACCCCAAAAACCACCAAGAACATTCACTCATAAGTCAAATAATTCATCGCCAGTTTCTTCAAATCTATCTTCACCTATACTAACTTCTAATACGGATACTCGTAAAGAGTTTGTAGCGAAGTTAAATTCAAAATTAGAAAAGAGTTTAATACTTAATAATACCTTAGCAGGTGCTCAAGCAAGTGAACAGCCTAATAATCTGAAAAGACCAGACCCAAAGTATATGTTAGAAAAATTGGAAAATGCCTTAAAAACAAATCGGATAAAAAGACAGGTTCGCTCTACATCTGAAGATCGCCAAAAAGGTAATAAGTGCGAAAATAAGAGTGTTACCACATCATCAACTACAAAAGGAAAAATGCATCTCAATTGCCTACATTCACTGAAATGCACTAACAATACATACGAGCGATTGCCTGAAATGAACGAAGAAAATTCCACCAGAAGAAAGGATGAACCAGTATATGCTGAACCATTTGCGTATTTAAAAGCTAATGGAGATTCTTTTCCTTATAACAACCATACTTACATTCCTAGGAAAACTGAAAACAGTAACACAAACTCTACTACTAAAAGCAACAGGAACAGTTTATACTATATGGTAATTTCTTCTAATTTTAACTTGAATCTTGTAGGAATGTTTAAGCTAAGAAAAGTGTACTGAACTGTATCAGGCACATTTGCAGTGCAAATTTAATACCACGCGCGAAACTAGTTTGTTTGCTTAGTTGAACATTCCTACGAGTACACTCAAGATACATTTCTTAATAACCATAGTTTAAATTAAATAGAAGCGATGCTACGCTGGTTTTTAAAGTTATTCGGTGGCTGTTAAAGTTCGCCATTGTTTTCTTATCACTATGTTGTCTCATTTTTCATGTTCGGCATCTCACTTGCTTCTTATCGGGCACGGACGGAAACAGAGTACTGCGATTTCAACTGAATCTACATCCAGCACAGAAGCGAATAAAAATACAAGCACTGATCCTCGAAGTATTCCCTATAATATGGAACATTCTGATCCTCCGCAGTTGCACGATGTAAGGTTTAGTTATTTTACCACATGCAATACTGAGCAGTAGTGCACGAAACAAACACAATTAACGTAGTGCATAATTACGCAGCTTTTATTATGAAGATGAGAGAATATCTGCAACTGATGTAGTTAATAATTGACTAGTGACTGTAGAAAACTTAGTTCAACTAACTTATTGGGTACATATTAACAAGGTAACCCAGTTATTTCACTACTTAACTGTAGTGAGCAGTTATTAATCACAGATCTAGTTCTAAACTATTTGGTGCATGATATGATTATGAGTTCGTTTTGTAACGAAACCTATTGGTGAAACAGTAGTGAATCCCACACAATCTACAAGATGTGACATCATATCTGGTTTAACTCCAACACTATAACGCGTTAATTACTGGTAATTTTCGTTGAATCATCGTGTTTCAGACCAGGGAGCATGTCTATTAACATGAACTTACATTTCTGTTCAAGGCTGATGCACCATCTTCTCAATATTCAATGGATGAATCTTCGCCAAACATAAAAGATATTATCAAGTCTTTTGAAGAAAGTACAAGTGCCATTAGTAGCTCTTCAGCGGATCGGGTAGACGAATTGGGAAAACAACTACGCCGCACGTTGGAACAAAGTTTCAGCGATATTACAACTTCTACATGTGCATTTAACAACAACAACAACATAATTGCGAATTTCGTTGATAAGGAAGACAAGCAGAATGAAGCATTCTTGGGTAAATTTGAGACATACGTTAGGACTATACGTTTGATAACAAAGCAGTCTAAAAAGCGATTTGAACAACGTCAAATGTTCCATTGTTGTATGTTAGTTACACTTTGTGATAAAGTGCCTTTTATAAAATTTAGCTACCCACCGAACGTAAGTTACTCATTACTGTTTTTACCGAATTAGAAATTGAATTCAATGGTTTTAGGCTGTTACACCGCCCAACATTGCGGAATTGTGTTTTCCCGATTCACATTCATTTGATTCCAGTCCTAAAGCACAAACTTACTCAATTGTTTTGACGCAAGCTGATGGTGAACGCATTTATGGATATTGTCGCCGAGTTCTTCCAGAAGATTCACAATCATGTCTTCCTTTAGCATATTGTATTCTCAGCAAAAATCGAGCACATCGATTCTATAATCGAATATTAGAAGAAATAGAATCACGTCATGGCTTACCAGATAAGGATCGTGAACATCTTTTACAAGCATTTTATAGCAAACGATTTCCAAATCCGGGAGAAACTGTTTCGTTTAGTTTAAACTTTTCTCAAGAACGACAACTACAACACTATGCGGTTATTAATGGAGGGTCTCGAAAGCAAGAAGATAACACAGAACGCATTGAAATAATACTACATCAAGATGCCAGGCACAAGGAAAATGATATTGAGGAACTGTGTCACTGCCTAGATACTAATCTCTTACTTAAAGTGTTTGCGTCACTTTTGCTGGAGCGAAAAGTAATTTTAGTAAGTAACCAACTCGGCCGTTTGTCAATATGTATTGAAGCTCTTCAGAACATTCTTTATCCTTTTTCGTGGCCTCATACATTAATACCCGTGCTTCCACGAAATTTATGGGTAATTGTTGAAGCTCCCACACCTCTTATTTGTGGCGTTTTGTCTGTATTGGTACTGGATGATCACGAAATTAATGACGTAAGTACTAACAAATAATAATTTTACACAAACATTGCTTTAATACTGTTTTTCCCATTAAAGGCAATTGTTATTGATTTGGACAATGGTTCAATTCTTCTTGAAGTTGGCGATGAAGTTAATATTATTCCAAGCATTCTTTGGAAAGAGTTTAAAGATGGCTTAGCGTTGGCTAAAAGTAAATCCAAAGAAACAAGTCCAGAATTAAAAAGCATAAATAATGTCCTGATCAGTGATGCGTTTTTGCGAATTTTTGTACATAGTTGTGGCCATTACAAAGAATTTATTACAAATGGAAATAAATTTGATATGGATGGTTTTATCCAGTATCCAAAGAAAAAAGCTGTAAGAAGATTTTTAAAATGGTTTACACAAACATCTATGTTTTCAACTTTTGTTGATACTCTAATTGCAAACAAGAATTATTATAAAATATTTGATAGTCGAACACACATCTATAGAGCACCAGATGCAACTATCATATTAGATAAAATGAAAGATTGGAGAAAAGACTAAACTGTATACATATGTATTTTATAAAAATCTCATCCCTTCACTGTACCATGATAGATATGATATTGTTAAATATTATTAATATATAATGTTATTTCATCTAATTTATTTCTGCAATCGTAGTTAATCATTATTCTGAGGTAATATAATTTTTTTTAATAAAGATTAATATTTCCGAGATCAGATTCAAATAATCGGACTAAAACTTCACCGATACCTACCGGTCTACAACGAACTAAGTACCTATATTCACAACATAACCTGATACCATAAGTAAAAATCAAGTATGTAAACAATTTTAAAATAATTATTTAATCATTGTTTTAAATTAATAAACGAAGTTATAATGGCAAAGGCCCAAGAATCTCTGACATCTAAATATATAACAATAGTTGGTGTTGTTGCGACTTACTGGTAAGTAAAGTAGGAAGTAAAAGGATAAAAAAAACAAATAACAATATTTGTTATAGGTTTGTATCAATTGTTACGGTGTTTGTAAATAAAACGCTGTTAACTGACATCCAGTTAGATGCCCCAATATTTATAGCATTTTACCAAACATTTATTACAGCACTAATATGTTTATGTATGAAAAGACTGAACAAATCATTTCCGGAAACACATTTACTCAATTGGAACACTATAAGAAATGTGGGTAATAAATATCTATTTACAATAGAGTGACAATTGTTTAGTTTTCAGGTGCTTCCTCTTACTCTGATGTTTACGTTAATGATAGTTTCAAATAATTTATGCTTAAAGTATGTGACTATTGCATTTTACTATATTGGACGATCCCTAACAACAATTTTTAATGTAATATTTACATTCCTTATTTTACAAGAGACTACATCAAGGAGGTGTATATTTTTTTGTGTATTAATAGTTTGTGGTTTTATCCTTGGAGTTGATCAAGAAAATTTAGCTGGTAATATGACTAATAAAGTGGCAACACACATAAGCTAATATATTTATTGCAGGTTCTTTGTCCATTACTGGAACTATATTTGGAATATTAGGCTCACTTTCACTATCGTTGTATTCCATATTTACCAAGAAAGTATTGCCAAAGTTAAATCAGGAAGTATGGTTGCTTTCATATTATAATAACGTATACGCTAGTGTAATATTATTGATGATTGCCTTTATAAATGGCGAAATAGTAGAAGTTCTAAATTATGAGGATCTAAATGACCTACAATTTTGGTTTATCATGACAGTTGGAGGTGTTTGTGGATTTTCAATTGGATTTCTCACATCTTTACAAATAAAGGTAATAAAAACGAAGTGTATAAAAATTGCGTGCTAATGAATGATATTGCAGGTAACATCCGCTTTAACACATAATATTTCTGGCACTGCGAAAGCGTGTGCACAAACAGTATTGGCTACCTTTTGGTATAATGAATCAAAATCGCCAATGTGGTGGTTTTCCAATTTTGTTATTTTGGCGAGTAGTACAGGATATGCGCGTGTTAAACAACTAGATATGGAAAAGTTGCATAGGCGTAATGCTGGTAATATAAACATATAAATAAATGTACTAAAGCAATCTATAACATTTCTTATTCTCCATTTGGTAATCTTCTCTGGTTATGTTAGATGTCCTGGGTTGGTTTTCGCTTCCAAGTCGGTTTAAATATTTGTTAAGTTATAAGACGAGTAACAACTGTGATTTACGAGAGTTTGGCAGCTTACTGGGTACAGTACATGCCTAGTATGCAAGAGGTTCCGGGTTCGAATCCCGGCCGGGGTGAAGGCACTTTGAGAGTTATTTCAGATTGTTAAAGCCTCGAGACTATTATATAATGGCTCTTGAGAGCACTGAGCGCGGCCTCCAGGAGATCGTAGAAAGAGGAAAAGGAAATAATAAATTAAAGGAGTTAAAATTCATTTTGAATTTTTGCGTTCCGTACTTTAAGTTTGAGCTTCTTCTGAGCCCGCCCGCCCCGTCAGTTCGACCGTCCAGCTATGAGGTCTGTTGGAGACTGACTCCCATTTCCCGATCTTAGTTGCCATTACGGTGGGAGCGCTATTGCCATCTGCAGGCTCCTAGGAATGTACAAGATAAGTGTGAATTACAGGAATCTGCAAAGTCGATAACCACTGGTTTAACATTTTTCTCGTTTTGTTCGCAATTTACCGCTTCAATCTTCTGTGATCCTGATACCTCGACAGAAAAATCCGAAGAAATATTGGTCTTCGAGTTCATCAGAAACTTGTCCGGAATATACCCTTTCAATCTTCTGTGATCCTGATACTTAGACTGAAAAATCCGTAGAAAGGAGTCAATAAACTAAAAGGTCCGAAGAATGTTTTCAAAACTTTTACTGTGTAATTTTATACACTGTATGTACAATGGTAAATTACCAATAAAAAGGAAATTGCGAACGATTGTATAAAATAAAACGTTTTGATACAAGAGTACAATAATATAATAATAAACAATAAAATAATGTTACATCTTCGTTATTTGTTTTTTGCTAGACATGACTTAACTATTCTTATCACAATGTCTGTAGCTGGGTAGAATCACCAACACAAACAGCACACGAATATAAATATTATATTTTAGTTGTTTGTAACATTTAATTTCATTTCTTATATTGCCGGATTTCCTATTTCAATTTCAAACCAATTTTGAATATTCGTAACGATGTCTCATTTAATTCAATAATAAATTTGCGAGTTTTAACTGGCAGACATTTTTGGCATATACTTACTTTCCTTTCTCATGTTGCGTAATATTGTAATTTGCTGTTATATTTGTAGTATTGCATCCACTATCCAATATGATACTAGACTTTTAAAATTTGAGTCGCACGTCGTAAAAGAAAGATTTACGTACGCTAAAGTAAAGAATTAAATAGTGTTTGCCTTATTTTTTCTGTAATGTTAAATAGTAGCAATGTTGCAAATAATTTATTATTGTTATTGGTATTGATTTTGCTTGTATCATTTACTATTTATAATTCAATCAAGCAACGTCGGGCGTTTAAAACGACGCCCGATATGCTATCTCTTCATTTTAGCGACAAATACAACGTTTGCAGAGTTTTGCCGGTGAAATTGGTTCAACAATTTCAATAGATATATAATATATATCAAACATGTTTGCATTTTTAACCCCAATTCATTTAAATAAATCACTATGTATATGAATAACCAAAACAAAAAGAAAAACAAAGGATATTTACACGTAATTAAATAGTAACTTACAAACTATATATTTAGGCATATATAAACAAATTGAGGTTACGCGCATTCATTCTTCAATCAGTTTTCCATTTATTTGCTTGTTTCTTGTTGCTTATTAGTTGCTTTAAATATTCGTTTCTGCACTTGATTAAATTATCCTGTCCCGAAAGAATAATACAGACTTTTATTTTTAACTGTATATATACAACAAACCTTCTTATTTATATTCATGCTCATTCAAACTGCTGCATTATTTCAATGTATGGGTTTAATAGTTGCTATAGACCAATAATGCCTTGAAGGAGGTATAATAATATTCAAAATACTGCAACTCAGGTACCAAACAACTTTTTGATAAAAACCAATTCAGACCTAGCGATTGAAATGATGTTTGTCTATTATTTAAACATTGGATCAATACATAAAACAAAAACAAATATGGATCATTAAAAGACAAACTTTGAACCAATTAATTGTGCTGCAAAACAAGATTAAATGAAGAAAATTAATCTTTGTCTATTATATAATTATTATATATAATGTATTATTTTATGTTCATTTGTTTTTGTTAACATATGTATATTACCGCTGGCAAACTGCAAAACGGGAGTTGTGTCTTGATTAACATCGTTATACAATTTTACAAACGATGTTTTGAACTTGCTTACATGCTTCTTAAAAAATGAATTAGTTTCAATCGCATCGCATAACATCATCATTATAATATTTCCTTCTTACTGAATAGCTTGATTGGTTGACGTACGGTGAATTATTCCTTTTATTTATGTTACTAAAGTCCAATCACAACCAGTATATAGCACAATAAACCCGAAGAGGAGACAAGGATAAGCAGCAAGCAACGAGAATATTCCTTAAGAGAGATTTTGCTATATTATAGAGATAGAGAGAAATGAATGAAGTTTTCACAAGGCGCACAGTCTGGTTAAGGCGTCCTCACTTGCTCAATATAACGCTGTTCTTCAAGGTTCATTTGTTTTTAAATAGAATTATTATAAATTGTTCATAAATAACTGTTCGTTCCAGCAGGAGTTTTTCAATTTGAAAATCACTAAACTTTCGCGCAAAATATGTTCACGAACACGCAACGCGCACCACATCACTAAGATGAAGAAGAAGCGTTCATGGCGCCGAACAAGCCGGTTGAGAATGTGCCTGGCTGTTGTGACGAATGTTGTGAGTTGTGCTGCGTCGCACTTTGCTGTTGCACTTGTTGTTGTTGAGCATTCGATGTTAAGCGCGAATGTTTTGGCATGGGTGGCTGCAAATATTCGTGACGTGCTAGTGATAACACATCAATTCGATCTTCTTTGCGATACGCCAAGCAACTTCGAATGAAACTCTATAAACAGAACACAATTTCTTAACCACGTTTCCTCGTAATGTTATCACCGCACCCGCTGTGATCATATAATGGGCAATGCGCAAGAAAATAATGAATCATTAAACTTACCTTAGCTTCGTTTGTGACTGCAGGCTTATTAGCAAATTGAACCTCTGTGGCTTTTAAAATCGTATTCTCCTCTAAGATGGTTGCTTGAGACTGATTGTGCCCGAATGGCTTCTTACCATATAAACACTGATAAAATATTACGCCTACGCTCCACACATCCACCTTTGATGATATCTTTGGTGGGTTTTTACCTACTACGAAGCATTCAGGAGGCAAATACCTAAGAGAATCAGAGGTTAGTATGATTCTCATACCAAATGAGTGAATTCTTGTATCTTACCAGTACGTTCCAGCACCCTGCGACGTCAAGTCCATACCGTGATCAGGATTGTAGTTCTCCTCGTCCATCACTTTACTCAGACCAAAATCTGTAATTTTGATCTCTCCGCACACATTACCCTCAGTGAGAAGAATGTTTCCAGGTTTTAAATCATAGTGGATCACAGGCGGTTTGATCTCATTCAGGTACTTGAGTGCAGAGACAACTTGCATCACAATCGACCTTGCCTCTCTCTCCGGTATCGTTTTGTGCTGCAATAATTCGTCGCAATTATAACAAACATTTGATAACACCAACTAATAAAGTTATTACCTGTTTCAGATAGAAATCGAGGTCATGTCCATCACAATATTCCAAAACTGTACAAAAGGAATTAGCATCTATTTCGAACACATCATATAATTTGACCACACGAGGATGATCCAACGCCTTGTGTATATTATATTCTCGCAAAGCGTGTCTGAAATATCGTAATGAATTTGATAAATATCATGTAACCATATTAGAATCAACTTAAAAATTATTACATGCTGACATTTACTCACTTAATATAATTGGCCTTTTTGTCTTCCTTCCAGTCTTTATTGAGTTGGTGCACTTTGCAGGCAACATACCTCTGCTCCTTCAAGTCAAACGCTTTATGCACCTCACTGAATCCACCCTTGCCTAGTAACATTAACAACAGGTATCGCTCATTGAGCACAGGATGGTTATTGAACCGTGACTGGTCCTCGTTGTGAATACGTTTTAATTCGCGAATGTGCAGATTTCGCTCGCGTTCTAACTTCTCCATTTCCAATTGCAGGTCAGCATCTTCCTTTTTCAGAGCGCTTTGTCGCAACTGCAAGCAAAATTAATGTTAAAAAGAACCGGTGCATATGGTAATGCTTACTTTTGTGCTTACTTTTAAAATTTCGTCCGCCTCATAGTATTCTTGAATTGTAAAGGAACCCGGAACAGCGTCCGGTTTCAGGAACGTATTGTCAGTGCCATTATGAAGCGTCGATGATGCTGAAGAATTGTTTCGTTTTCTTCCGCTCTCACTATTTGACGGTCGCTTTTTAGTAAGCAACTTTTTCTGCCTATCAATCTCCTCCCGCTCAGCAGTTATTTCTTCCTGCCGCCTGGCAAGTTCTTGAAAAGCATGGCCATCGGTCCAATTCTCTTGAAACGTAGCACCAACTCTTTGCGTCACAAATTGTCCTAATCTCAGTCTATTCTGCATGCACTTCTGTCGCGCCTCCTTCTTCTCTATGGAACTCTTCTCCTTGAGCAGTTTCTTAACGACGTCTATACATTTGGTTACATGCTGTTTGTGCTGGTCAAGCGTTTTCTGCTGCGTCGACAGTTGATGCCGAAGCTCTTCATTCGTCCGACTCAATTCGTCGATCTTCTGGTTGCGCACCTCCAAATCGGTGGATGCTTGTGACTCGAACTCTTGTATCCTCTGACACGTCAGTTCAGTCTGAAATTACACATTGACAGAAACCACTTTTAGTCTGCATGATCACAAGAATGGAGGACGTACATTTTTTACCTGTACTGATTTATTAACAGTGCTATTATTTGCCCCAGTTGTGGGAACTCTAGGGGTTTGTGGCTTGTTATAGAATTCAAAAGGAACAGGAGGAGTATTCGGCACCTGCGGCGACGACAGCGGAGGCTGTGGCTGCTGCGAGGGCGGATACTGCAACAGAAATTAATTTTACATTTTAATAATGTCACCAGAAATACTCAATCTTGATAAGACCAATATTGCTCTTCAGTATTTTAAGCGCGTGATTGGGTATAATCACTAAATGATCATACTGAGTGGTGTTATTGATCATCATTTAATTTAATTATGCATAAAGTATAGTTTGAGGTTGTGGTACGTACCATTGGATAAGGTTGTTGAGGCAATGGACTTTTTGAACCACCATGTCTAATAGGACTATTTCCCGTATGTTTGGTATTATAGTAGTCAGTAAGTTTCTTCTCAGTCGAATTGGTCCTAACACCCTTCGCCACTGCCGCCCCACCTGTATCATCAACTCTTCTTTTGCGCTTCCGTTCTGTTGGTGTTCGAGGTACCTTCTCCGGAGTATTAGGATCCAGCTCTTTATCACTATGAGAGGAACCTAAAACATATTGAAAATCAGTAATTTAGTCATTTCAGCTTAGTAACCTGATTTTTTTTTCAATTAAAGTTCTATTTTTAGAAACAAAATGATAAGACAACTTAAAACAACTCATTTTCAAGCTGTACACTTACGACATCGTTGAAAACAATTCATTAACATTTCGCAAAGACACGTGCAAGAAACTGCACTGAAACACTTTACTTAAGCATGATCTGGTTTTCTCACCTGTACTCATATTGGAGTCTTGGCTATGAACGGGTTGGGTAGTGTTTACAGCCGACTGGGGTGCCATCTGTATTTGAGATCCAGCTGACATCTGCAAGAAAAGAAAGACCCATTGTTTATATAATAAATCACTGGTTATAATACTTCTCCACTTTGAACAACAACAAAATCATAAAGGCGTACCAATGAAATATGTCTGAGCAATAATCAATCAGCTGAAGGTGTAATGCCTGTATGTATCATGAACATGACACAACGGTTTCAGAATATTTAAGCGCACATATTTTAATTTTTCAAGCTTCATTCGACGATTGAATTATAATCACGAAATGAATGAGTGTACCATAGTAAGTAAATAAAAGTCTGAACACAGGCGCGTCAAGCAACGCAACGCAAACGGCACACAATTATCTATCTTGCGTCGAGATAAAAATAGAATACATTTAATGTTATTTAAAAAATAAGTGCCTGAGTGGCCGACGTGTTCTAGTCGTGTAGTACACAAACTAATGCGCGATGATCACCGTGCGTACTGTGTGCACACCAAATACCTTCCTATTCACGGATTCGATCGAGAAAACTAAACTGCATAGACAGCCGCCACGTCAGCGCCATCACCGGTCTCGGGGTCTGAGACCTATGGTACGATACAGTATAGTATGGTATGGTTATGCTATGTCCCATGAAAGGGTGCGAACTTCTGCCACATCGGCACTGTTATCGAAATATAGACATTGGCACTGCATTGTACCAGAGAAGGACAGTGGAGAGACATAGGACATGCAGAACAAATATGCATTTGATTCGTTAAACGCGATGCCAAGTGAAGCCATGCCATGAGCAACACGACTTGCTTAAATGCACGATGCGACAATAGCCATGTAATGTAACTAAGCAAGCGCTTCCTTTCCAATCCTTCGACAACCAATGGCATTCGCTTGCATTATTACCGCGCTCAAATTCATATGCGAATTGCTTTCTTCTAATCAAACCGAAAAGTTTAACGAACTTTGTTCACATTAGAGTTCACCGATACGAAGTACCATACCTCACCTCTCCATGTTCTCTGTTTTCTGCTAGTTACTTATTAACTGCGTACTACTACTACTACTACAATACTATGGCAGTAACTTAAGTAATATAATGACAATGGATGCACAGCTAAATATTATCGCGAATAAAAATCCACAGTAAAACTTTCACTTTCGTTATAAACTCATAGTATGTACATACTTCCAATGGAAAAAATCAATTTGGCTGCCATTGCTTCATTATATTATATTATTACCTGCTTATCAATCAATCCATGCGCGATAAACATAATTAAATAGAAATATGCATGTATGTACATAATGTAAGAGAAACCACATACGTGAAATGATTTGAACGATGAACGGCACGTGACCTTGAAGTAACGCGTTTTTTATCATTACCAAGGAGGCCCTCAAGCATATGGATCGAGGACGTTCGTCGTGTCAGCTAGAGCGTTTATTTTATAATACGCTGGCTTTATTTACAATTGTGAAGTGTGTTCGCGTGAAATATGACACAATAAATTTGCAAACATAAGCAGCAGTAACAGGCATTCATCAGGCTGTAATGAATGATAAAAAGCCACGAATTAAATCGTTGACTAAGAACAATAAATAACGAATAATCAACGTTGGAGCTGAACAACGACATGCAACCAACTAACGGTTCTTGTCTATGCATGCAAATAGTGCAAACTCTGTGCGTTTATGAGGTGAACGGGTCGAATCAGTCGTTGTTATAGGAAAGCAATTTCATTATGTGCTTATTTACTTATGCAATAATTTTCATGACGCAATCATCATCCATCGAAATACAAGAAACTAACTAACGAACTAACAGCGATCGGCGTGATTGATCGCAAAACTGCGCTGCAATTGTAATGCCGCCGTCACATTATTGCACCGTTCAATGCAGTGCAGTGCTGTGCAGTGTTATGGTGTAGTTCATGACGCCATTACGAGAGGCTGGCTGCATAATTAATAAAACGCGCATTAAGTGAGCGTTAGAACAGAAAATTAACAAATAACTGTTTGTCATGTTTGTAGTTAGTTGGCATGCTTGTAATGGTATTTGTAACTACGTACTTAAAATGTCAGTCAGTATCTGTTATTCTTTCATAGATTGCTTGCTTGCTTACTTACTTTCATGCTATTGTTTCAAACTATAAACGCAAAAGTTTTAGAAATCTTACGAAATGTCCGTACAACTGAATGAAGGAATGAATATCCGGCCACGGGAAAAGGTTAAATTTAAACTCGTCGACAATTTAGGAAAGAAAGCCTACTAAGCTATGGTAAGCTAAGCGATTTCGTTACATAAGGAAGACAACGCTGCATCAATTTTCTTAAAGTATGTCATCACGAATGACACGTCATGCGCAACCAACCTGATTTGTGTGCACCAATCTCACCAGAGCAAAGCGTTTACGTTATTATTCAATGTTTAATCTGCACTTGTTAGTTTTATCGCATTTCCTCGTGTTTTTATATGGAAAAAAGTATCAACGCTGCGCTGAGCTGCGCCGATTATCGACTCTGAAAAATACTGCAAAGTAACGCAACGAACCGATTATTAGTATGCAGTTTGTATTTCTTACTGCGTGCGACGCGAAACGGCGACGATTTGAAATCGATCTCGATTGAGTCGCGGCTGAGCGTTAAATTTGCCTGCACTGAACGCAAACGTAATCTGGCACAAGCACAAATTGCCAGTGCAGTTGCAGACGATGGAAGGAAAAATACTGGGCAATAAATAGCTGGATTGATGTATCAAATATATTCAATTAGTCAGCCAATCAAAATACAGCTAACAACGACTCACAACTCTC
>NBZA01002038.1:5858-25936 GCA_003054995.1 Aleochara bilineata
TACTTATCAAATGCATGTTATTTAATATTAATTACAGTAGAATATTGTTTAATATATAACAACAAACAATATGCTATTGTTAGTTTTAAGTTACAAGGTGATTAGTTTCTTATAGAATTGAATCTATTTTGATATGTCTTATTTAAAGAAATTATATTTTTAAAACACCAGACCTACGGCCGAAAATACGCAAGTGAATAGTCTATTACATGTGAATACACACATTACAAACGCTCAGGTCTCAAAGAGCGAGTTCTATAATTATGCACGTTCTTTCTTGTCTGATTGGTACATGAATTCGGTGGCACATATTTCAGGGAAAGCGAGGAAATGAACAAGACGAATGCCGAAATGCTGATTCCGCGAAGGTTTCCTCATGCCTTGGCACATTTCAAGGCTCCATTGACGTCTTTATGGCGACTATAACTTACTTCATATCGAATTTGACGCAGGGAGCAGGTGCTCTAAATTTCAAACGAAATTAATTGCGTTCGAATCCATATTTAAACTGTAGATAGTGATAGGCTTTGGCCAATATCGCATTACACGAGGCGAGATGTTTAAAGGCCAGTTCAAGGTTTCTAAATTTACCTGCGTCGACAGATTGGGCTTTTTGTTGAGGGCAATCAATGTTTCCTATAGAATTCCTAAAGTTATTGATTTTCAGTATTATACGCATTTACGCACTTGAAAATTCACAGAATTCACGTTGAAACTTTCTAATCTACATTTTCATGCTGGTGCTGTGAAAAAATTATAAATTCAATTACAGGTTTCCAGGAAGTTGCAGCGAAACTGGTTTAATACTGTCTTGCGTAGGTGTTGTAGAAAGACAAGAAAGTCTACGGAAACCTGTAAAAATTTCCACTCCAATCGTTCAAACCTGCTTGTAATCCTTTCAGTTACGAAATCATTTCACGCGAGCGCTAATTGAAAGAAACGATAGGTGATTAACGAAAGCAAATAACAATAAACGGGAAAGCATGAAAAATCGATTGGTAAATGAGTGTTTAAATCAGAATTGATTGAGTGTACGCGCTTTCGCAGTGAGAAGAGAAGAGGTCCACACGGAGTGTGCGCCAATTTAAAAAAGCCTGGGCACACGGTAGCGAGTAGGGCGCATTCCGAACGGCGCATTGCATTGTATGGATTTGCGCCGAGCTCCATGGTTGTTCGTTGAGGAAGAGTGAAGAAGTGCGCTCCCACATTCTCAGTACAGACGTGCGTGCAGTGAGAGTTGTACCAGTGCTCTTGGAAATCATCAATTTCTTCTCAAGTGTCAGCGGACGACATGGATAACTGATAACTGAGAGCAGCCCAAGTGGCAAGATGCATCTGCCCGTTCGTTTCAATAAACATTAGAGAGCGCGCATACCGATAAGCAGAGACAAAGGGCTGCGATTATTGCGACGTCATTCGATCTGTGATTCGTTAAGAGGACAATCGCCGCTTCAGAGGCAGTTTAGGTACAGCAGCGTCCACCGAATGGATTTTCCAACCGGTAGGCAAAATAATACGGCAAACTCGTTTATAATCAAATCCCTGAAAGCCGACGATTGCTGGCGCTACGGTTTCAAGAAAAAGGCCGCTAGCATTCCACTTTTTTCACCGACGTGCTAAGTGCTGATAGATAGACAATCACACGGTATACAGAGTGAGTTAGAGACAATTCAGCAACGATGGCTTACGAAGACGACATTCTCCAGTTGATCCCACACGAAGAGCTGCCCGAATTGCGCGACTTGTACAAGGAGCACATGCCGTTCGCGACATATGTTTTCAGCTTCTTCAACATTGCCTTGAAATGGCTGAAGAACCGACCCGAGGAGCAGTGCATGACTTTCCTCGCGCCCTACGGCGATTGGAAGAAGGATGGGACATTCATCGTTATTAATCAGGTAAAATGTTTAATTCAAATTGTGTATATTCTGTGACCTAAGCAATCAATACGTAGATTTCCATTCGATTTCCTATATGTACCTATAGGATTAATGCATACGACACGGGCGCTGGTCACTAAGTGAATTAACACCTAACACCAAAGGCCAAGGTTGTACTATTATTGGCTATTACAAATACCCGATGACAGAAAAATTAGCAGGTCGCGTGGCAGATCTTCAGATAATATTGTTCGTGAACTTGTCCATGTCATATCCATGCATGACAATCAATATCATGTTCATATGTTGGCTCATTTTATGCTCATTAACTTAATATAAAAGCCCCTTCATTGTGTTTGAATGCATTGAATTGAATGTCAAATATACTTATCTTACTTGTAAAACAATACAGTTTGACATATTATTACAGTGGAACTGTTACGACTTGTTCATGTTCACACTGGACCCAAAAGGTGAGCGCATCTACAAGGCGCTGATGGAATCGAAGCGGATTGATTGGAACAATATGGTGCAATTCTATGCTGTGCATCGCAAGCATTGTGATATCATTTATCGCGTGATAAAGGAAAAGGAGTTACCTATTAAGTACGATACCAAAACCGATCTGTGGTGGGCGCCTCGTGAAAAGGCTTTAAAGTTTGACGTCGAGTAAGTTTCCATGTTTGTTATCCGCCATCTTTGTTGCTAATTGTTTGAATTTTGTTCGAAATAGTTGTCCATCTGATGTGTACATCGGGCCACTCAAACCTCACCATGCATCGACTATCAACTCAATCTGGCCACACCGTTTCCCAGGGTCGGAGGGATACATCAGACACTTCATAAAAATGAATGGCGGCCGAGGCTTATTTCTGAAATCTAATGATAAGTTGGTTGCCTGGGTATTGAAGAATCAGCTGGGCACCTTGGTAGTGTTGCAAACTCTGGACGAATACAAACGCAAGGGCTATGGCACCTTAGTGACCGCTGCTCTGAGCAGGGAGATCGCCGAAGAGGGCCATCACGCCATAGGAACGGTCCTTGTGAACAACTTTGCTTCGCAGGCCATGTTCAAGAAGCTTGGCTTCGAGATTTTGGATTTCTGCAGGTTCATAGGGGTAGACGGAAGGTCGAAGTTCAATAATCACATCAATAATTTTCCTCTCAGACAACCAATATTGTATTGATAATAATCTGCCAAGCTGCTACTTGCGCTTGAGCCTGCGTGGGATAGAATTAAGATATAGTTGCACTAACGTGGAGATAGACTAGTGATCATCAGATTTTAGCACGTATTTATGAAACACGACAATTTTTATCATATATGGATGTTTAACTTACTTATTGAGTGTTTCCAGTGCATGATGATTCACTATTGTATTTAGCGTTGTTGATGTACTGGCACTAGTTTAAGCATTGAAGTACTTAATGTATCACTATCACAAGTGCATGCAGATATTGTATGATATAACATTTGTCCGGGTCGATGGAATACTGACTTCTTTATTTAATTCGTGCAAGTAATAACTGTATTCACATATAACTGCGTTCCTGTGTGCTGAATATTTACAGATAGAGTACGTACATATTATATTCTATAATAAGTGCACCTTCACTCAAATTATAATGGAATATTATATATATATTTACTTACAATTAGACATATTCGTGTTGTGATGAAAACATAAACTTAATTTACATTTTTAACAATTAGTTACTTAGATAAATTAGTTAGTTTAAATGAAAAACCAAGTACCTCACATAATATGATTGATATATTTATTACTATATGACTTTAGATACTTTAGATTGAAATGAATCAACATATGTAAAAATTACTTATATACGCAAACATATTTAGCGTTGTTTCCATATTGTTGATGAAATATTTAGTGCGTTAGAAACAAATTGTATTCACAAATAAAATATGTAATTGAAGTAATCTGCTTGTTACTCATATCGAACCCGATTATCAATCGACAATTAAAACATTAGGTAAATCAGTTTGTTCTGTTATCAAAATAACCGTTTGAACTTATTCAGATTGTGGAGCCTGCGCTGTATGGACATACGTACACCGCACCACACTGGTAACATTTTTCATTCGTGCTTGGCGTGGTTCACATACTGTTGTGAGCAGGATGATACGTGTTGGCGTTATTTTGATTGCAGTCGCATTGTTTACGTGCACAGGCGGGTATATAGTTGACCCTGGGCCAGTGGTCAAGGCCACTTCCGGAGCTGTTTGGCCAAAACCTTTCGAACAACAATCTAAGGAAGATTTCTCAGTGATTAATCCACTTCAGTTCCAATTTAAAGTAAGCTTTGATTAACATTAGCTTAGCCATTAGTATAATCAATTTGTATGTTATAGTCCAGTTCTTCATGCAGTTTATTGCTGAATGCATTTGATCGATATTGGCATATTATTAACACTCATGGAATCGGTGCAGTACGAAAAACTGATAAGAGTGTCAATGGTATCAGAAAGGAATCAAGATATAGTAGAATCTTGACCACTCTTGAAGTACATCTGCAAAAAGATTGCTATGGATCGGAATTCCCTGATGATTCTATGGATGAATCCTGTAAGTTTACGCAGAGCAAGTTATTTTTGTTTATACTTGTTTACTTTATTTTGGAATTAGTCGTAGGCAACCAGATACGCGTAATAAAATAACAAAACTTATCAGATACCTTTTAAATTACAGACTGGCTAAGTTCAGGTATTGATAGTTTTCATATATCTGCACCCACAATATGGGGGGTTCTTAGGGGACTGGAGACATTTTCGCAGTTAATTTACTATGCTGCTGATGGTGTGACTGTAATTGATTTAATCGTTGTTACCGAACCTTCATTAATTTACAATTCATTATAGATGTTGATCAATGACACTTACATCTACGACAAGCCGAGATTCCCTTTCCGGGGGTTGCTTGTAGACACTTCAAGGCATTTCATTCCAAAGGAAATTCTTTTGCGCAATTTGGATGCAATGGCCTATAATAAACTGAACGTCTTTCATTGGCATATCACTGACGACCATAGCTTTCCGTATCAGAGTATAAAGTTTCCGGAATTGAGCCAATTTGGTGCATATCATCCAAGCGCTTTAATCTATACCCAGCAAGACGTGAAAGATGTCATTGAGTACGCCAGGCAACGAGGTATTCGTGTTATGGTTGAGTTTGATACTCCGGGACACACAAGGTCATGGGGCGAGGGCATTGATGGTATTCTTACACCTTGTTACACTGGAGATGCGCCGAATGGTAAATACGGACCGATGGACCCGACCAAAGATGAGTTGTACGTGTTTGTGAAGAGATTCTTCGAAGAAGTGATTCAAGTCTTTCCGGAGAACTATGTACATTTGGGCGGCGACGAAGTCGAGTTTGAATGCTGGCAGAGTAATCCGCAGATTACGAAGTTTATGGAAACGCATAACATGACTGGGGACTACGCCGAACTTGAGAGCTATTATATTCAGAAGCTGCTGAACATCGTGAAAAATTTGGGTGCGCAGTCGTTGGTTTGGGAGGAAGTCTTCTCAAACGGTGTGCAATTGCCGAATAAAACAATTGTCCATGTATGGAAGGGCGACGGGTATACGGTCTTGAAACAGGTAAAATGTGAAGGGATTGTAGGCATTGAATGACCAAAGGTACAAATGGAAATTTTAGGTGATTGCAGCTGGCAAGCCGGCGCTTTTATCTTCTTGTTGGTACTTAGACCACTTGCAAACGGGCGGTGATTGGCAGAAGTATTACAATTGCGATCCGCATAACTTGAATGCGACGGATGAAGAGCTGGGCTTGATTTTAGGCGGCGAAGCCTGCATGTGGTCCGAAAGCGTTAATAAATACAACATTCTGTCGCGAATCTGGCCACGTGCCTCTGCCGCCGCCGAAAAATTATGGAGCCCTAAAGATGCAGACACCTATGGAGAGGCGGCAAAGCGATTGGAAGAACATACTTGTCGTATGAACGCGCGTGGAATTGACGCTCAGCCTCCTAATGGACCAGGATATTGTTTATAAGTTCATAAGTTCGAATTTCATTTTTATCTTACATAACGTAAAATATTAAAACATAAATAAATATTTGTCTTAAGTTGTAAATGTGAAAATATTTTTAAAACATCGACAGTGCTGCCAGGAACAATTGCGCGGGTTTGCATATTGCGCGTGCGTCGTGCACAAAATCACCGGCCATCGCAGTAGTCGTCGTCTCGCGAATTCTCTCTTCCATGCTTGCCAAGCTCACACTCAACCGCACCGAACTAAACTGAACACAAAACACAGTACGAATCGTTCTGCACCACGCCGTTTGCAAGTAGCAAATAATAACTTCCTCTGCGATACACGTTATCACAGTCGCCGGTGCTTATCTAGTCAACATTCAGTTCGCGAATTTTTACCGGTGATCAGACAACATGAATACCGAAACCTTCGAGAATTGCAGCACAATCTTAATCGACATTGCTGGTACAGTCGGTGGTTTCAATTTTGTAAAGGTAACGAATTTACTCTTATCCTGTAGTTAGCTTTGGTATGTTTACATGCATTTATTTAGTAAGCATCTCCTGCATGCGCTTGCCTGCAACTGCGCATGCATTTCCAATAGCATTGCAATAAGAACACAATAATGCAAGAATCGTTGATTTGCAGTTGTACTAGCAGTTGTATGAAGATTTCGTTACACACTCGATGTTTAAACGCAAGCGCTGGCTGTCCTTGGCCAGGTAAAAAAAGACCCTTTCGAAGAGTCTTGTGTGTGAATTGAATGCATATGCCGGGAGAGGAGGCAGATTGCTCGCCTTCTTGATCCTGCTCTACTCTCGTATTTGTAGTGCATTCGGCTTAGTATGTGTACCGGCTTCGCCTCCTTTGTTCCGCATGCTTGCAAGTAAATGGCGAACCTTGTCACACCGAATACATTTAATTCTTTTTGCCAACGTTTGTGTGCGTCTGGTTGCATGTGCCTTCATTATATATGTATAATACAAGCAATGACCTTAACAATGTCGCCTAGCGACCAGAAAACAAATGTTTAGCAATGTTTTTTTGTATCACCAGGATACTCTTTTCGATTTCGCGAAGAAAAACATCGAAGAGTATTTGAAGGCCAACTGGGAAGATGAAGAAGTAAAGAAACTCGTTGCGGATCTCAAAGGGGACGGTGAGGAGCTGGATGAAGTCGTCAAAGCAGTCAAACGATTCGTTACCCTCACGGATGAGAATGCCACTAACGTGTCCTTGAAAAAACTGCAGGGCGCTTTGTACAAGCAAGGATATGCCAAGGGGGAGCTTAAATCACAGTAAGAACCCAATCTCCAATGGTAAAAATCTTGGTTTCATGTATTTACATGTTATTTTCTTTGGTAGTGTCTTTACTGATGTCAAGTCTGCATTGGATGATTGGTCCCAAAGCCGCAAGGTCTGCGTCTACAGCACTGGTGATGTGGAAGCGCAGAAACAATACTTTGCTAACTCGATTGAAGGCGATTTGACCAAGTATATCACCGAATACTTTGACCAAACAGTCGGTGTCAAGACTGCTGCAGAAAGCTATGAAAAGATCGCAGCTTCTTTGAAGGTCAAACCCCAGGAAATGGTCTTTTTGAGCGATGATTTGGCGGAGATCAAGGCTGCAGGGAAGGCCGGTTGCGTGACGGTTCTCGTCGTGCGCGAAGGCAACGCGGAAATCAAGGAGGACGAGAGGAAGAATCTGTTTGTCATTAAGTTCTTCAGCGATTTGCCCCTGAATGGCAAGCGTAAGACGCCCGATGACACGTCCATCGAGGTTTGTTCAGTTTGGTAGCATGGGTGTACTGTAGTCAATTAGTGGTTGGGAAATATATCTTTGGTTTGGTTTTTGTTTCTTCTTTTACTGCGGATGGTTTTAATAGAAGCATTGGTCATCACAGGTTCCACCAGCGAAGGTTGCCAAGCTTGACTCGCTTGCGCCTGCTTCTGAGGAAACCAAGGAGAAAAATGGCGAGGCGGTCGAAGGAGAAACTAAAAAGGAAGAGGCTGAGGCCATGGAAGTGGATTCTTCTGAAGCTGCAGTGAAACCAGTGGTAATCGAGCCAAAGCAAGCGGAAAAGGCAGCAGAAGCGGAAGTTGTTGCATCTACGACGCAAGAAGCGGAAAAGCCAGAAGCCATGGAGACTGAAAAGCCCGTTGAAGCCGAGAAAACGCCTGAAACTCCAGTAGTGTCTGCTGAGAAGAAGAAGGAGGAGGAGACACCAGTGGTTGAATCGAGCGATAAGACTGAACCAGCTAAGGAAGAAGCTAAACCCGAGACGGAAAAGAAGGCAGAAACAGTTGTAACTAAGGAAGCTGCATCTGCCGATGAAACAAAGAAAGACGAAGTGGTCTCAGGATCAGATGAAAAGGTGGAAACTGCAACTGAAACTAAAAAGGAAGATAAGGCTGAAACAAACGGCGAAGAGAAGGTGGCTTCAACTGAAAATGGTAAGACTGAAGAAGAGAAGGAAGAAAAGGTTGCTGCAGAGGTCGTCCAAGAAAATGGCAGCGCCAAGGAGAAAGTTGAGAATGGAACTGAAGCCGTTGAAGAGAGCAAGGAGAACAAGAGTGACGTTGCCAATGTCGAGGTTACCACGGAAACTGAGAAGAAAGCTGCTGACTTGAGCGCGGAGGAGATGAAAGCAAAGAAACAAAGCAAGGAGCCATCGACTGAGAACGCAACTTCTGTTGCGGTAGAGGCTTAGATGGCACTGCGCGTTCGTTCGTCATTTGTTTATAAGATAAGTAAGGACCGTTGATTTCTTTCCTGTAATAATCAAGTTTCTTCCGTGACTCTTTCTTTCTGTCTTTCGATAAGTTCGGTAGTTATAACTGAAATGAAAAGAAAAGACTGCATACACAACACAAATGAAACAGACAAGACAAGACTTGCTCGCGGATATTCGGAGGTTTGTTCATCACGATTGGTCAGTATTACTAGGGTTGAATACTTTTGATACTAGTTTTTTAAAAAGTGAAATTGGAACTGTTTTGTACACGTCTTTTTGTATTTTTTGTATCCTAGATGTAATAATACTCAATGTATTTTAGATTGTAAGAGTGCTTTTATATGAAACTTACGATGAGATTGAGTTCTCGTCGTCATTAAGTTAGCTAGGATCATTATCACGAAAAGGATAGACTGTTACAGTAAATTATGATTAATTGCACAAATCGTCATGATCTGAGAAAATGAATCGAATGAAAAGAGGAAAAGCTATCCTTTTAGGTTAATGTACTTTAGCTGGACACTACTTACTTACTTACTAAGCGGTTAGGAAACTTGATGTATTTTGTATGTATTTATTTTGTTAAATTTCATTTACTTACACGTAATGTGATATCGCATGCGGAACTAGACGTTTCCGACATTCCATTTGATTTAAGTGTACTTTGCGTTCGAGTCCTGCGAAAGGCGCCATCAAATTTTGAACTGTTTTCTTTCGATGTATACGTTAGGTATCATTAAACATTTAATGTAAATCAACTTGTTTCTTATCTGTAGAGAGATGGATGTGCTCTATGGCTCTTCACTCTTTATCAGTTCCACAAAGTCGCTTTCAATTTTATCGTTTAATTTGAGCGTTTCGATCGCGGCCTGGAAAGATACCATGAATATGTTAATGCTTAATCGCAGTCGTTTATGAATGTTTCTATACTTTTTGCCGCTTTAAGTTATCAACGAGGGCGATTTGGCGTTTGAAGCCTTGCAGCAGCTCAGTCTTCTGCTTCTCCAGGCGATTGATCGCCTCCGTCAAGCTGTTCGAGTGCTTCTTATGCGCATCCCGCAGGTCGCGCTCAGAATTTTTCATGCTGTGTAAAGATAGTTTCAGTTTGCCCAACTCGTCCAAAGCGTGCTGGAACTTTTTCTCGTTCGTCTTGGACTGAGCGTTCACTTGTTTCAGGTCGCGACTCAGGGACTCAATCTCTTTCTTAAGCCCGACGATTTCGCTATCTTTAGTTTGCAACTTTGAATGCGTGATGACTGCTTGGTTCTCCAGCTTGTTGATTTGCGTGCGCGAGATGTTACTCTGCTGCAGGAACTTTTCCCTGTCTTCTTGCAGTTTGCAGTTTTCTCTTTGTACCTTTGCTGCTTCTTCAGTCTAGAAATGTTTAAAAATAGGCATAAGGTACAAGAATCAAACAAAAGACATCTGAATGTGTAATAATTGTTGCATACTTTGGCTTTGAGGTCTTTGTGTGCTCTGTCTAGTTCGAATTGTAATTGTTTAACTTTGGATTTGAGAAAATGGACGAATCCCTTTGCACCTACATTGTTAATATCAGGAGGCAAGTGCAAGGCGAGCAGTTCCTCTTTCGTGAACTTAACGTCAGCATGATTTGCAGCTGATACCGACCGCGTTCGCTTATCCTCCGGCTTGACGTCGCGATTGTATTGCAGATCGCCGCTAGATTTAATCTCGTCGACCCTCTCGAGCAACTCACGAGTACGTCGTTCAATTTTCTGATTGATTTCGTGATATTTCTGCTCACGCATTAACAAATCTTCGTCCATTTTCAACTCAACTCGCAATTTAAACACGAAAGCTTAAGACAACCCAAAACGAAGGGCTAGACGCGGCGCGCTATTGATAAAACTTTGACAACCAACTTTCACAACACGTTTGTTGTGGAAACGCGAAAAATCAAACGAACCTGGCAATAACAATGATTATAAAACTATTAATTTCCCTGATAATAATTGTTTATACTAAACTAATGTATTTTGCACATTTATCATTAACTTATCAACGTTAGCTGATTAATTACTTTTAACCTATTACTAGGTGGCTCTCAATTATTTCGAGCACTTAGATTCAAACGGAAATCATTATTCTTGCTAAAATAAGAAGTCTAATCAAAACAAATTGCGTAGTAAGCTCTAAAACGTGCTCAGGATTTACCTTTGAATAGGAAAAAAGGTCCGCCAAGTGCTGATAACAATTAATTATTATTTGCAATTACGATCTCGAGCGCAAGCGCAATCGATTTAATCAATCACTTATTGTTATCAGGATCTTACGAGATGTAACAAACATCAATTAAAATAATGATCTGTGATTTTCTTGCGGGGGAAACACTGATAATCTAAGAATTTTCGCTGAAAGTTGACTCACACCTAGATGATTAACTTCTCAATTGCTGAGGTGCAATATCACGTGTGTAAACAAATAATTATGCGATTTTTACTGGGGTTTACATTAAATCTGTGTACTTATCGTCTGTGCGAGACACAAAGCAAATTTTTGCACGTTTCGTGCACGCGTCCGCGTTACAGTTATGTAAACTGAATTTAAATCAAGTTTGGAAATATGAATGTATGACAAGTTAAAGTTATTGCCTTACAGTTAGCAGCTATAAGTAGTAGGTATAAACAATAAGAATTACTCAAAAACCGGCCAGTTTATAAATGCTTTACAAATGTTCAGACGAAGGAAAAGAAAAGTACTCGTCGGTAAAGTAGTTTCACTGCGTGTAGAAAATAGAAATTGATTCGGATTGATTCTAGAACCATTTCCAGCTGTCATGAGTTTAGTTTGCTTGACCTCTAACGTAAAACAAATAAACAAACCAAACTTGCTAAACTACTAATTAATTAAGTAATTGACTCGTGTCAGGTTACATTTTTGTATTTGGTGATAACACCAAGCCCCCGGATCAATTGGGTAAGTGTTATCGCAGGTTATTTATTGGTGGCACTGGCAAACAAAGTCTTCATTCTTTTAAACTCCGATTGTTTAAACAAAGCGTGCTACACAATATATAATAGAACATGGACACAAGTCTGTAATTTTGGTCTTTGAGTAGACAAAGTGCGTACAAAATGAGGAACTAATCGCTTGAAGGTGAGACTATATAGTGTTAGTGCTTATATGGCTAATGACAAAGCCGCAAATGCGTACAAGTTTGGCCGGTAAGACGTATGTACATATGTACAAGTAAGTGCGCATAATTGTTTCTCTAATTATCCCAAAGGAACTGCGTCTTCCTTGCTTGCTGGCATTCAATCGATATTGCTATTATGTGTATTATCGATAGTTATTATCGCGTTACCATGAACTGATACTTAACTTGGCAAACATTTATCATTTGCATGTTGTTGTTTGTTTTGTTATGTCTTCTTGTCTTTACTTCAGTTCAGTTTCTTGCTCTGCGGCTTAATAATCGTCGCTTAAAAGTTTCAGAGTTGGTGTTCTTGTGAAAAAGTGTGAATGAAGAGTGTTGCCAACATAGATTAGTAAGTAACTAGACTCTGAATAGTGGTTATTAGATTGTTTATTAGGTTCAAATTCATAAAAATATTTTCATATATAGTTTTAAATAATATTTACAATTTGCATAATAATTGACGCATATCAATATAAATGCGTGGAATTTTTTGTTGTTTTAGGTTAGGTTAGTGTATAAAAGTTTTGAAAGTACATATGTAAGATGCACTTTTTAAAGAATGAATGTTACAGACTGTAATGGTTTATGATGAGAAACACACGCAGATCGTCGGCGGAGCGGTATCTGACCCTTATTGAGAAGTGTCGCGCATTTCTTATCTCCGAATGAATGGAAACTGCGGCGGTGCTCCAGGCATAAAAGTCGGAATAAAGCGTCTCAATCAGACAGATAGACACAGACGAGGGCCAGACACACAATCAGCCGCCAATTGAATCCGCGCACGCACGTAAAGTTTGTTTTGCCAAGATGGAGTGCCAGGTACCAGCCGAAGTTCACCAGGCCAACTACAACACCGAGCTGCTGAAGCAACACGGCGGACACCTGCCCGAGGTGCACACGCTGGAAGACCTCATTGCCGAATTGCGCAAGGTGTTCGACAGCGACGAGGTGAACGTCGAGTACGTTGATTACCTGATGAACGCGTACAAGTCGAACCCCAGCGAGTGGAAGAAGTACGCCAAATTCGACCGCTACAAGTAAGTTATCAGGCGAATTCTATTCTCTTTCGCGCACAAGCCGGACTTCACTTTCATACGCATATGTGCATGCACAGAGATCGATGTCGTGTCAATCGTGCGTTGATAACGCGCTTTAAATACACATCAACAAATGCAACATGCGTGCTTTCGGTCAATGAATCCAAATCCGCAATTGCAGTGATCGTAGCTTCTAGAGATTTCTATGAGAAACGTCAAAAAACAATTGATTTCGTCAAGCG
The DNA here is from genome assembly GCA_003054995.1 of Aleochara bilineata. Lineage (NCBI taxonomy): Eukaryota > Metazoa > Arthropoda > Insecta > Coleoptera > Staphylinidae > Aleochara > Aleochara bilineata. The sequence continues at coordinate 18,941 of NBZA01002038.1, forward strand.
TTGTTTCGCCAATTATCTTAATGATTTGTTCTAAAATTAAATCGATTGCCAATCAATCAAGTGCGCTCACCGATTATCCACAATTTTATAACTTTTTACGTCTAGAACTAACTTTTCTGAGGTGAAGATGTACCGAGAGCAAAGCGAGATAAACCTTAGGAATGCATCATTTTTGTTCAATTACAATAGATATTGCTGGTAACAAACTGATAGATATTGCAATCGCGCATTTTTCTTCCATTTTGCTCAAAATTCTGCTTAGTTACGAAAACAAAATGGATTACGTTACGAAATTGATATTGATATGTTTGCTTTGGAACTTTCCTTCAGATATACAAGAAATCTTGTCGATACTGGCAATGGCAAATATAACCTGATTCTGCTGTGCTGGGGAGAAGGTCATGGATCAGGGATTCACGATCATACGGATTCGCATTGCTTCATGAAGATGCTGGAAGGATCCTTGCAGGAAATCCGCTTCGCGTGGCCTAAGACTGAAGGCGAACCACTGCAGGAAACCGGCAGGAAAACGCTACCTCTGAATGGTGTTTGCTACATGAATGGTGAGTTAATTGCTTTGTGCCTTCTTAATTGATTTGTTTATGGCGCGATAGTGAGCACGGGCTTGGTGATAAGGATACACGTGATGATGAGGTTTATTATCAAACTTTTAACAGCGTTTATTTTGAATGATTTTTCAGACTCGTTGGGCTTGCATCGGGTTGAAAACACGTCTAATGTTGAACCTGCCGTCAGTCTACATTTGTATTGTCCACCCTACGATAAGTGTGCGGTTTTCAATCAGAACACGGGTCAGAAAACTGTTGCCAAAGTCACGTTTTGGTCTATTAATGGCGAAAGAAGGGACAGGGACTCACCGGATCAATGGGAACCGGAAGACAATTGATACTTAACTGATTAGTTCTAATTTAATCTATATTATTACACGATATTTTTAATATATTGACGATTTATATATTATATATGATAAATAAAAACATATAGTTTTTTAAATAGTATTACTTAAAGTTTTGACCTATGCAAGATATCAATTCAGCTTTAACATTATACAATGTATAATACTTACTTAAAGTTAGAAACTTTCAAACTTTTAATTTGTGTTTAGCATTAGTGCACCATTCACTGGTGGCGCTAGTGTCACACAATTTCTCGTCATGTAATAACATGTGAGTTTCAGTATTGTGGAATTATCGGAGCTGAATTTATTTAAACAACTATTGTTAGTTATTGTTACAAGCAAAATGAGTGCTTGCTCTGTGGAAAGTGTACATTTTATCGAGAAAGATCCCAAATTAACCAACTGTAAGTATTATTATCCCTTACTCTTAGTCATGTTGTATCTGCAACTAATGTTTTGTGGTTAGTAAAATTTCAAAACGGAAAACTTCTCGATGGAAAAGCTCCTGAACTTGCGGCAGGAATATATCTAAACAACTCAAACAATGTTAACCCAGTGGTGGCTTCTGACACATTGATTTACACTGGTCAAGTGATGAGAGAGTTCAACTATAACAAATTTCTTGTTATAAGAAACAAGAAAACAAACAAGGTAACTCTTAACCGTAAATGAGTTTGAACGTTTACTAAAATTTTCATTCAGATGCGACTTGTTGGCCTAGATCATGCACTCCTAAAACCACAGCCATCAACAACTCGGGAGATTTTGGACAGCACAATGATGGAAGTAGTCAATAGAACTGCCATCAACGAACTCAACAAACAATTTGGTTCGAAGAAGGTGAAAAGACAGACTGAACAAACCGAGCGACTGAAGGTGAACGTTGAAAATTTCAAAGAAGAGTTGGAAAAAACCCTCGCAAGTATGTTTACATTTGCAAGTTTTCATAGCGAATTCTACAGAAATTGATTTAAATTGTTTCCAGACGTTGATGTGGATGATACTGACTTTGGAGAAAGGATCCAAACGTCTGAACTAATGCCGATTATTAATAAAGATGCTGTAAGAACAGGCGATGTTTACATATTGGAGCGAGTCATTCCAGCTGCAGTCGTGAAAAGCCTGGAATGTTGTGTAGAAAACATTCTGACAACTGACGTTGAGGAGATAACTGCTTCTGAATACGTGAAAGAAAAGTTACTGAAGTTACAAAAGTCCGAAAGTGATGATGCCCAGAGACAAGCAATAATTTTACTAATCATTGATAGCTTGCTTCATATTCATTCAACGACAGCCAAGAATATCGCTCAGAGGAATTTCCAAGTCACTGTCATCTCTCAAGCGCTGAATGATTTCGTTCTGGAAACTTTTACACTCAAAACTGACAAAACAAGGTAAGAACTATTACTTTTCACGAAGTAATTTGAATCTTATGGCCGTTTATCTTCCTTAGAACTCGTCCGATATCAATGAAGGATAAAACATGCTGTTACATAATAGTACTTTCCTTGATGCTTCATAAAAGCATCAAGTTCGATGAAATGACGCCACTTTTAAAGGTAGGAAAGAAGAAATTACAAGATTTATGTCGTATGCTCTTCTTACACGTATCAGCTTCCTCTGCGGAGCTTAAACTGCCGCTTCCGACCCCATACACAGGCTTCAGATCACCCAAAAAGGGGAAAAAGGGATAACTTATTATATTTGTGTTAAATATATATCAACAAAGAAACCTGGAATCACGTACATATTTTAAATCCACTTCGAAGACATCAGTGCTGCTTTTGCTGTCCGGTGTAATTCTTTCGGTAATTGAACTAATAACAATCAAAAGTCTTAAAAATAAGGTTAAATTAAGGGTTAAGTCACTTACATATTTTATGTTGTCCTTGAATTGGGTAGAAAATTGGCAAAATTACTGGATTTGAACAAATTAACACGTAAGGGCTGTTACTTTCGCCCCCGTCGCCATATTTCATGCGATATGACGTTTGGTCCATGCAGTCTTCAACAAAAACACATCCGAGAAGACATCTTGTCGGGTATTTTTTTGGAAATTCAATACTATCATCTAAAAATGTATATTTACAATGAAATAAGAGGTGACAAAGATGGCGGATGGTGATTACCATTATAAAGCAGGCGATACATTCGTTCGCATTCAAGAATTTCCTCATCTTCCGGTTCTTTAGCTGCTGCAGCGATCCATAAACGCCCACGATGATCAGTTTTCCAAGTTCTACCTTCATGTCTGGATCAAATTAATGTAATTTTTTAACTATCGCAAGACTTTCTTAGGAAATAACTTACACTTTAATTCCAGCAACTAATAAACTTGCCCATGGTTGATGCATACTCAAGCACATGCCTTGATCGATACTTTCTAGAAGTTCTGTATTGGCAGCGACAACTTTACTTGAAAGTTTACTGTCTGTCCCTGCAGTTTTCTTCTTCTTTTCGGTTGATTTATGCGACAGGCTGCTTTGCTCCATCAAGGTAACGATCTGCGAAATCAATTGACTCTTATCACCCTCAAATAAGTTCTTCGGAAATCGTGTATCCGCGCTATCCAGCAACTTATTGACACCCTTCATCAGTTGCTTCTTATCCATGGATTGTTTATCCTCCAAAGTCACGGTTCTACTGGCGAAATCCAGTGCGAGTTTGAACTCTCGCTTGGACTTGTGCAAGTATTCATATTTCGATTGAAACCGCTTTTTCAAATCGTTCTTTTCGTTGCTGCTCGTCCATTTTGAATTTATGTCGAAATAGTCGTTCTGGTCATCGAAGACTTGGGTCGTTGCAGAACCAGATTGGTCAACTTCTAACAGGCGATTTCTATTCTCGATAGCGCGCTTCCATTCTTTGCTAGTTTTTTGCTCCTTTAAGAGGTTGTGCAGCTTCTCAGCGTCTTTTGTCTTAGAATTCAAGACTTGAAGTTCTTCTCTGGTGCAAACCATGTGCCCGCAGAAGAAACACGGGCCGGATCCTTCCTGTTCGCATACTATGCGCCCGCATTTAATGCAATTGTTGATTAATTCGTGCTTAGTTGCTTGGCATTCACAGGGATGCCTACCTTTCTTAAGGTTTGGCTTATTTTCCTGTGAGTAGAAGTTCGTGAACTTTGTCTTTTTGCCTTTCCCTGCAGAGCTTGAGCCTGCTGTGCTCTCAGGAGACGTCATTTTCATAGAACTTGGTGAGCTCTTAATATTTTTGTTACTCTGTTTCGAGTCATCGAATAAATTGGTCTTGAGTAAGTTGTATAACTTAACATGTTCTGGGTTGTTCCTGTCCACCATGTTTTCCATGAAATCTTCATAATCATCCTCAGTTTTAAACGTGAGGATGTAACTGTAAAATATACACTCAATATTGTGCAATTAAATATGTACATATTATCAAATAACTTACTCAACAATGTCATCTGAGACGTCCTCATTAATTATCGGTTGCAGACACGTCTTAATTGCCTTCACTTTCACATCGCTTGTGTTTCCAGACATTTCGAATATGTATTTATATCTTGAATTTTGTTTTGCTTTCTTTTGATGACTTGTTTTTAAAGGTTAGATATTCCACGGGTGCAGATTTCTACTAACCAGCAATCAATTTCATATTACACCTGATTGTTTCAAGGTTATTGCGTCGCCGAAATAATCATCAGAAACGCCGATATGCATATCAAAAGCAGCGATTTGGACGGGATGGAAAGCAAAATCGAGCCGGTAAGTTTCCGAAAACCATACTCACATGCATTTTCTATCATTTACAAGCATTTTAGAGTGCTGTCAGGGAAGTTTTACAGAATCAGCTTACTTCAAAGAAGACGAAGATAAATGACGACGTTACGGCAATGATGGCTGAGCTTGCCCATATTATTGTCGTGGAAGCTGCCCAAAGGGCTTCAAAGATTGCAAAGCAAGACAATTCCACTACTGTTGGTCTTGATCATATCGAGGCTGCACTTCCGCAATTAGTAAGTGACAAAAACGTACAAAATTATAACACTATTTATTATCTAATTACATATTATTCTCGATAGATGCTGGATCTACCTTAAACTATAATAATTCATAGTTCAAATATTATCAAAAATGTAAATACATGGTATTAAAACATATCCATATCGTTACCAGCAGATAGATCTAGGAAGTCTGATTCGTACTTATCGAGTTTCTCAGTGTCTACTGGGTTACCACCGTCTTCGTTTTGTTCATTTTGGGAAGGCACCAAAGGGGTGTCATGCATTTCCATGCCTTCGCTATCAACGTACGCGTCGGTCTCAGGTGTCGGGGGCGGATTGACCACATCGTCATTGTCGCCATCTTCTTTCGGCGTCTTTTTGTTGCAAAGTTTTTGCACCAGCTCTGCTTTTGTGAGAAGTTCTGGTAGGAGACGTGACCTACTTGCTCCTACAAACAGCAATTTTACTATTAGTTACCAATGTCAGAATTAGCATAAATAAATGTATTTTCCGCACCGAGTTTAACTTTCATTTCCTGCACGCGCTTCTTTTTCTTGGCTTTCACGAAGGCTTTGTAGTTCTTTTTATCGTCGCCGAATACTATTTCGCGTTGTTCGGCAGTTAAATCGTTATCATGTTTTAGTAAAAACAAATAAACGCCTCCGGGGGATCGTCGACGAGTTTGATCCTATTTAAAAGTACAAAAATCAGTTTTTAAATTAACTATTAATGTAGTATTCTATACCATTATTAACATTCCGCCGTCAGCTTCAATTCTTTTAACTTCGTTGTAGATCTTGATAGCTTTCTCTCGTCCAATTGCATTTACAACTTTTACTGTAAAACACTTTTTAATAGAAACAAAAGCAAATAATGTAATCAACAACTACTAACCTATTAAATCCTCCTTTTCTTCGCATAATTTATTAGCAATTTCTACAGCCAATTGGTCATCATCTTTCTCGCCATTGCAATTGATTTCCAATAATATTCTAGGTTCTTTGTTGCCATCTTGTTCCTCGTTTGAGTTTTTCCTCTGCGTTAACCTTATGGACGCATTCTTCCTGTCTCTAGTCGTTCTCTTATTATTTCTCCTCGGCTCATCGTTCTTGTCATTGAACTCCTTGTAATATTGTTTAGCAATTGTGTGATCATAAGACTCAACATCGCGAGATCTGTCCTTATCTGATACATCACAGGAATTAATTGCAAGCAAGGAATCCTCTTGCGCTCTGTTGCTCCAAATGTTATACTTGTCTTTCTTAGAGCCCAGCCTCTTAGGCAGTTTCTTTTTAGGCTTCATCTTCGGTTTCTTTGCTCTGAAACTCGGAGAATCAGAATCCGAATCTGAGGAAGTTGACGAAGATGAAGCCGCATCGCTCTCTGATTCGGCTTTCTTAGGAGGCACTGGTCTACTAACTGTTGCTGCATAATCAGTCGGTCTTTCCAGAGGTGTATAGACAGTATCAGAGTCATTGCTCAACTAATTAATAAGAAAAGCGAGACATGAGTGTAAATATGTGTACAGTAACTTAGTTAGTGTAAAACATACTTCACCATCTTCGAGGTCCATATTGTTGCAATTGAATATAATAATTGTTATTAACTATAAATATTATTAACTTTAAACCACTTAAAGCGGGGAAATTAATTTTTATCAAAACACATTTTGAGGTTTAGAACCATGCAGAGTCGCATTCAAAGTTCCAAACTAATTTAGTAAATTGGTTGTATTTACTTAAAACATATAATTGGTACATTAACCATTACTTGTGTTACAAATTCTATAAATATATTATAAATTAATGCTTATTTTTACACTGTAAATTTGATACAAAATGGTGTACAAGTAGTTGCCTAACGTTGCGTCTAAACTTTGAAACTATTTTCATGAATTATTCCGTTAGATGGCTATGCCACCAGCTGATAGCCACATTCCCCCTAAAATTAATTATCGTGTTAGTGTGATTAAGTGATATCTTGTGTGCCGAATGAATGGATTCTCTCTAATTCAGCTGTAAGTGCGTGCATGTAAGTAATCCGCTCAAATTACACATAAACAGAAGCAGTGCAAGTGAATGTGATAAGAATCAACGCGTCGCTTCACTTCTAA
>NBZA01002038.1:26438-38193 GCA_003054995.1 Aleochara bilineata
AGCAGATGCATTCCAACTGCTTCGAGAGGGACTACGAGCCTGGGATGATCGCTGATTTTATCAAGGAGATCCGCGAAGCTGCGCGGATGCGTGAAGATGCGCTCATTGCCAAGGTGAAGAACATGGTGGAAGAGAAGCAATTTACTACGGTGAGTGTAACTCAAGTTGCATACAATCAAACTCTATGGCCATATTGGTTAAATGCATTATGTGATATGCCCACATTTTCATTCAGTTTATGATATTTAGAACTTGAACCCGGATGCGAAAACGAATGCGGTTAGTGAAACGTAATATGATTAAAAGTGGTCCCACATAAGCGAAGGTTCTAATTGCCCTAATGGAGGGTTTTAATCCAAGCCGAGATTCCCACCGGTTTTCCATTACATTCGCGAATATTAGGTGGTTGGTTGGTGGGTTAGGTGGACGCGAGTGAGGATTTTAAGCGGCTAGAGGCGAGCTTGGCGGTCACCCAAGGTTTCCAGTCTCCCACTCCAGAGTATGTACTTCACTAAGAGCACTAAAAGATGCACTGAAACTGGCGATAGCGGGACCAAAAACGCCGCCGCTTATACATTTCGGTTCGGTTTGGACGGTGTATGCACAGGCGGCGCGGAGCACTGCTTTGCCTTGACGTGCGACTCCATTAAGGCCATCTCCGTGTTTGCACGGCTTGCTCAACGCTGCGCAGGAGGAGAGTGGCTGGTATCGGGTTACCAGCTGGTGAATTATGATGGCACCACTCCCACGACGAAAATATCTTTGCATGCATGCCGAGCATGAGATATTATGGCGACACTGCGCAGCGGCCATTTTGCTCCGGAGGAGCGGAGGATCTTGGGAATATTCATTTTTCATGAGCAAAGTTTTCCACGTTGTTATCTTTGGAAATGCATAGACCTACGAGCATTCTCCCGAAAAAAGTAGAGTGAAGTAAAGTTGGAGGAGAAGACTTACCTTGCCTTCGTATAGATGAGGAGAGGAGAAAGAAGTGCTGTGCTGTTTGTGCACGCAGACAACGGCAATGCTGCGTCAATATTTGCGCAAGGAAGTAGATGTTCTCATCATCGGGCTGTCTGTCAGGGCCCGCCGTTCGAAATAGAGAGTAGATGGATCGTGTTTCGTTTCGTTTCGTTTTTGCTTCTTCGATTTTTTGCCCTTCTTGCATGCATGCATGTATGGAACGGAACGCGAGTCGCATTTTTAGCTTTCACGTAGCCAGGCATGACAGGTCATGTGGGTTGCCTGCATCGCATCATGCTTGTATGTATTGATTTATTGAATATCGCATGAGGCAAATTGCACGCTTTGTTGAAATTTTGTTTTATTAGAAAAATGTTCCAGGGAAATTAAATTTTTGGCTTTTTTACAGTATAATAACGAGTAATAATGCACGTTTAAACATCCCCAAGGAAGAAACGATACAGAAAAGAAAGTGTACGAAGGAAAATCTAAATATCATTAAATATTTTCGTACATGCATAAAAAGAATGTAATAATAATAATATAATCCGAATCGCTCGCAATGTTTATAAAACAAATGTTTGCGTTGATCGTTTAGTCGTTCAGTTCAGCTCTGAGGAAAGGAGGCAAGCGCAAAACAAGTCGTGGGGCGGCAGCACGCGAAACGTACGTACACGTAGACATATCCAAACAGCGCTCGCGTCGATTTTTTCGCTCTTGCGCCGCCGCGCCATGCTATTTCATGCCTCATTCAAGCGAGCGATGGAAAATGAAAATTTGCGCCTTAGTCAATGCAATGTGGCTCAATGATAGGCAAACAGTGCGCGCAAAAAACGCATTGTTTACACCGCACAAACGCAACCCGCAGAGCAGAGCAGAGCGGAGCACCACTGCTAAAGCATGAAGCCATCCAGGATGAAAGGAAAAATGGAAGAACGCAAGCAAGCACCGCCGCCACTGCTCGACTCGACTCAGCTCGGCACGGTTGTAAAGTTTGGCGTTCACTTGCTTGCTTGCTCTTTGCGCGGGTGGAAAAAAGTGGTAAAATTGAATGCGCTATGTCCACATGCCAATATTGCTGCGCAAATATACACAAACAGTGTACTTTATATTATGTACAAAGTATACATGAGGGAAATATAAATTTGCACAAAGCTTTAAGCGCTCTCTCGCGGTGCGCGTCAAACATTAACCTGCCAAACGGCCAAACACACAACACGACACAACAACTCAACACAAAAATGCAATTCAAAAGGAGCCAAGAGCGAAATTTATAACTACTGCAGATTAAGTTGGTTGCCTATATAGATAGGTAGTAGGTATGACAGGTTTATTTTTATCCCTTGATGTGCGTGCGTCCCTTCAATTCAAGGGAAGTGAAGTGAAGTGAAGGAAAGTAAAGTTGCTGGGTTTTAATGTATGTGCAAACACGTCTGTGCCGTAAGCTTTCAAAAGTAGGCCTCACGCACTTAATAATCATTTCCATAGAGGCATTACTCTTATCACAACACAACATGTTTTCTTGCAGAGTTCTGGAACATTCGTGTTCCCTTCCCTAGAAAGCAAAACAAAACAGAACAGAACCGAACATGCATAACCTAGATTTACATTGTTTTTGTTTGGTGTATTGTTGCTGCTCGTGGCACGAGAAGTGATTACTTTCTGATAGGCGCACGTGTAATAAAAGTCAGGCAATCCAAAGCACTGGCACTTTCGCAGAGCGCAAGAGGACAGGAAGTAATACCTGAAGATAAACGTCTGCGGTTTATCACCTTTAGTGGTGCGGTGCGCTGAGTTGCGTTCGAGAGTGAATTGCATCTTTATTGCTGCGCTTGGGATATGGTCCATGCTCTGCTCTGCTTTGCTTTGCTCTGTATTGTACTTTCCACCCCTTCTCAGCTCAATATTTGCCTGTTTGTGGTGTTATAAGTATTATTACCTGGCGAGCAAACTTCGACCTCAAGACAAGACAAGAAAGAGCAGACGCCGCCGTCTGATACCGCCAATCATTAGCAAGGTCTTGTGGAACAAAACGTTTAGCTTTTTGCCTTGACTTTGGTCTTTCATGTTTGACAACTTTGTGTACACTGGACTTTATTAGAGGACCACCCATACAATGAACACTGAACACCTCTTCTTGATCTTGAATTTTAACAGTAACAGACCTTAATTAATACATTTGTTTGTTTGGTTGCAGAATCAATTCCAAATGGCAAGTGAAAAGACGCGACATAACGATAGACTGACCAAGCTGGAGGAGCAAATGAAGTCTCTGAACGTCTCGGTTAACTCCAATTCGCTGAGGTATTATATGTTGCCTATTGCTTGGTGTAGTATTGGAAATCTTGGAGGATTAGGGCTCTGGTTCTGGTTCTTTGTTGAGCAGACGCGACGAGACGAAGCGAGTCATTCGCGTTGGTGTCGTAATTCACGTAATTTTCGCCTCGGCGCGCGTGGTCGTGGGCATTTGTGCATGTGCACGTGCGAGCGAGCGAGCAAGCAAGCGATGGGAACGAACGCCTTGGCGTGTTTACTTTGCCGGAGCCGGGCTTGGGGCTTGGGGGCCCCAAAGCGGAGAAATATGGAGCGCGATAAGGCATGATCTTCGCCCGCTGGTGGCGCTGATATGCGAACGCGGCACAGCCATCCCCCATTATCTCATCTCGCCTGATATCATATGAAATGCAATGCGTTCGAATGAAACTTTTCCTCACATCATGTAGTTTTTAATTGTTTGTCTTGCAGATACAACGACGACAGTATTTCGCTGCCGTCCACGTCCGTGACGGTCTCGGATGAGGCGCAAGTGAATGCAAGTCGGCAGGTCTGCGAGCTGGAACGCGAAGTCCTGCAGCTGAGGCGCGAAGTCCAGGACTCGCGATCGCGCAAGGAGGATTCCGACACAAAGATTCACCAGTACGTATCGTATGAGACTTCCATGTTTATTTAGGCTTCGCAGTAGTCCTATTCGTATTCCTTCTTGGTCCTTGTAATCATATAGAAGGATATTACGTCACGTCTTCTTACTTATCTGCATGAGCCTCGCTTTCATTATCTTTCTTAGTTATCAAGCTTCCTGATTCACTGCAGAGTACTCATATGTGTAATTCCAGCGTCTAAAAGCAAAAGCAAGCGTATAACAATTGACAAATGCATGCAACCAACCACACACGTACCAATTGACGTATGTCCCAACAGGCTGGAGAGGCGCCTCTCCATTCTGCTTCAGTGCCAACCGCAACAACAGCAGCAGCTCAATCAAAATATGAACAATAATAACAATGGCGGCGGCATACACGACGACAAAGCGTCGCTGATGTCGTCTTCGTCGTCCATCAGTGATAACTTATCAGTGGTGACGTCCTCCACCGTGGCGCCGACTCCCGCCGGAACGCCGCATAAGTTTACACAAGTTGGTCCTGTCACTGATTTGTGATTGCGCTTGCGTTTGCGACAGATTTTGCGCTTAATTGCCGGCCAGGTGATTAAGATTTATATCCTACGTCGTTGAGAAAAATTACGTAATGAGGTATAAGGTATTAAAGCTAATAAATTATAAAATAAAAACTGAAGCTAAATTAATTAACAAGAATCTACAATAATTAAAAACATCTCTGGAATTAAACATTTGGATGAAGCTGTGATAGATTAAAAAAGGATATATTTAAACAATAAGACTTTAAAAATCAATCATATCAATCAAATTTTTAAATTTTGCTGTTTAAAAAGTACTTAAGTACATAATTAATATTAATAATTGATCTCTAAAACGCTAAAACTAAATTTGAAGGAATGTTGAAGCCATAAAATATGTATTTTTTTAATACTAATTAGCTAATTAAATAGCTAGTAATATAATAATAAGTATAACAAGTAATAACATGAAAAAATATGAAAAAAACGTTAATTAAGTCGTTAACGCGCGTTGGAAGACTTGTATCGTATCAACTGATAAGCCAGGCTCGGCTCAGGACGTGTCAGATAAGCGGCGAGACGGCAAATGGTGTGGTTGACAAGAAAAACACAAGACAAATAAATAATAATAGCGATTAATACACGAATAACAAACGTACGAATGACAAAAGTACCAAGACAAATGAAATAACATTCCATGACTCGACTCGACTTGAATGAATTTAATTAACTGCTTCTGAATAATTAATAATTTTAACAAATGGTCGCTGGTTAAGGTAACGTTCTGTTAATTATTATTCACAATAATACATCAATGCTCGTCACTTAGGCAACTTCAATTACTTCTATGAAAGTAAACATAAATGGTTGGAAGGAATGAAATAATAAAGCAGTGATAAATTAATTAATTAACTGTTAATTTATATTGAAATTTAAAGTTAAATTGATTTAAACATTTTTTTAAATTCGGAGCAGTAAAAATTAATCAATAATCAGCATTAATATAATATATTATTATATAAAACATATTTTTCTACATTGTCCTAAGTATAATACTACTATTATGTAACAAATATATTTTAAAAAGTTATTAATTAATCTTGATAAATATCGATCAAAACTTTAAGTTTAAACTTGTAAAAAGTGCTATTATTAAGTATTTTATGTTGTATAATAAGTCACGAAGAGTCACGTGTGTCGTACTACTAGTACATTGGGTGAAAGTGCACAAGACTCATTCATATAACCATGACTTCCGGTGTGTCGCGCATCTTGTCACACGCGCCCACCGATATTTGCATTCATATTCAATTTCCCATGCCTTACACCGCACCGTACCCTACATAACGTTTTGTCGCGGGGCTGATGATGACCACCGATCAGTCGATCGACCGGAAATATTGAATATACGACGTGTGTCGTGCTCATTGCCTAACCTCAATGTGCGTGCAAGGGGTGCGTAATTTGATAATGACCTCGTCATTTATTCCTTATTATCTTGCCTTACCTTGAGAATGAAGGGTTACTATTCGTATACATATTGTAATAGTAACCTGTACAACGTAGGACTTAACCTCCAAACACGCAAAGGCGTCATAAGTACTGCTCTGCGTACTTAAATATACCTACTTTGTTTTTGAAGATTTTAAGATCATTTTTTTGAATTTGTGTGTAAAGACGAAAAAGGTGAAAATTGATTAAATATTTGTCTTTATGAGTGAATGAAGAGTGGTCCATCCAAAGGGACCGAAACAAAATAAATAAATACGGACGCAAAGTAACTGAGAGCCAGCCGAATGCAAAAGGTGCAAAGATTTTTCTCAAGGCGCGACCACCCAAGACGTCGGGCGCGCATCTCAAGTGTTAACTAACTCCGTCCGCCGCGCCGCGCCGTCAGCACTTGGATGTCGTCGTCTTGGACCGAGTCTTGGTTTTGTTTTCATTAAGATGAGTCAAGTGAAGAAGGCGCTCCAAGACGCACATCACTCCTTGGCTAAGTACTCCACGCATAAATGCCAAGGAACCTTGACATGAAGGAGCTACTGACTCACCAAAGTGCGTACTTATTTCCTTTTTTCTTGTGGTCTGTGTATGGCATCGCTTTGGAGGTTAAGGTGCGGATGCAAGAAGGGTTTATAGCAACTAAAAATTTATACTACAACTGGTGTTGAAATGAGTGATGACTTGAGCTGAAATGAAATGATGGGTCACTTTGAAGGTGCATTAACACTTCCGACAAAGGAAGCAGACTATTGACACTCTAATTAAACCGAAACCAAGCAATATTTACCTCATATAATCGAAGAAAACTGTAAAAACCATTCTTCAAAGTAAGTTTAAGTACATTAAAACCATTGCCAAGTATGGAAATATTTAAGAATTATTCGAATATTGGAAGAAATGAGTGAGAAACAATCGAAGATCTGAAGAAGAAGGTCATATTCTTGACTTGAAGAACATCATGGGTTCTTCTTTCGTTCATATTGTGCTTCAATGACTTGTACAATAATAAAAAAGCACTTAGCCATCATCAGACACTGAACGAACGAACGTACGAGTAAGTGAGCTAAGCGAAAACGTTTTCACGCGGCCCACACACGGTCTGTCGATTCAAGATCCATTGTAAGTACGCGACGCAACGTATACAAGCGCTGAGATACATGTTTATGGATGCGTGGAACAGTAGCTTTCGTCTGTTTGATTTTATGTTGATTGAGTTAAAGTGCAATGCGCACAAGATGAATATTGAGTGTGGTAGGCAACCAAACCCACAAAGTATTCAATTTCAGCCAAGTCAATCAATAACTGTACTGATGTAACTTGTGACTTGACTGCCGACAAGTATGTGACACATGAGTGACGTTTGGCCAGGTGCGAACACTTGGATGTGCCCTGATAAAATAATTATTGCTCACACTGCGGATGGGCGCGTGTTGCCGAAAAAATAATATTACGCGCGTCGAGGGGAAATTGGATGCTCCACTTTATTCCGCCGTCGCTGCCACATTATTGAAAATTAATCAAACGCCAGCCAGCAAATGATAATCATTGTGCTTTTTGACGATATAATTGGATGAAGCGCAAGCGCAATGACTCGACACAAGTGGAAAAAACTCTAAGCTTGCTGTTAAATTATGCAAATCACTCATTCCGGTCCGTTATGCATGAAATTATTACTTCTACGAGTACGTTCATAGGCACATACTAGTGTGATGGTAAATCATTAAAAATGGAGCGTTGCTTGGCAATGCCAACAAGTATTGACAGATTCAATACAAATCTTATTGTGCATTAGCAAAATATCTTTGAAACTCTTTGAGAAAAGTCACGTTGCGGTCCATGGCACGTACCCAAACACAAAACATAAATAAATCTCCTGCCTTGCATCTTGCACCTTGCACCTGAACTCTTTGGGCTTTATTGTGGGTTACGGACGTCAATAACACTTGAGAACAGAACAGAATCGTGCAGGTTATACCTGGAATCGTGTGGAAATCCGAAAAATATTGGATTTAATATAACAATATAAGCGACACGGAAAGAACACCCACGTCAGTACGCAGTTATTCAGCAGTTTCAAGATGAAGAGGTAAATTGATGCTAATAGAGTTGCATAACTTGCATAACTTAAAAACAATAAGTATAAAAGTGCATCTTATATAAAGTGTTACCAATGACATCACAGGAACCAGAGAAAGAGGAAGAAGACCACACACATTGGTAACGTGCTTCAAGTATGTACCTACAAGTCTTCTTGGACCACTTGATGTTCTTAAAATGTCTTTTGTTTCTGTGCTGAGATCAAAGTTTGAGGTGATCAGTGGTGTTTTGCGTCGAAATTGTATTTGAGGATGAAGAGCCATAAATCAATTTGATGCGTTTGCGTATGCATACGATAGTTGATGGTATTGTATGGTGGGTTGTGTGTTTATGCGTTATGCGCGTTTTATCACCATCTGACCATATTGTTCCCGCTTTCTATTATCCTAATTTTTTTATTACGCCGATTTGTCATCGTAAGCGTCGCCGGCGACGCAATGCGCCACCCTTATCTTGATCGACGCACGCCACGCATGTACATACGCACTCGAGATAATAAATTCCCGTTCTAGTTCCAGTTCTTCTTCATGCAAAGGGAATAAGTGCTTATACTTAATTCTGCCACCAGTCGGCAGTTCCAGTCAAATAGTCGCTCAAATAACAACAAACAGTATCCATATTTGTGTTCTTTTTAGGTAAAAAAACAAAGTAAATAACAATTGTGCGTAATTTATTTATTCATAGGCTTAGGATCTGGTTGTTTAGTCTGATAACAAGGCAGGTTGATGATTAATTATTGCGTAATGAATCATAACCACTTAAATTAATTATTTCGTACGTATTTCTACTTTTCTACAATTATTTTTCGTAGTTTAAATGCTAATGAACACAAGTTCATTCATATTATGGCTTGTAAAATATTGAAAATGCAAGTGCTTAAGCCACAGACAACATTAGGAAGTATTTGTACCAATAAAAGTAATCTTTTTCTTACAATTCAACGCTTTTGAATGTAATGAAAAGCGACAAGAATTGCAAGAAGAACTCGTACAAACATGAGTTTTATACCTGCACATTTACAACTTCAAGATTCATTCATGGCTACGTAGAATATAATCTTCTTCAGCAGGTAATGTGCGTGTACCTCCTGCTAAGATCTCATAACTCTAATGACACGTTACTTGTTACACACTACGAACTTAATTCTTAAGCTTTCCTTAAGAAATTTAAATTTTATTTCCGATTTCCTGTCTTGAACTAGAAACTATTATAGAAACTGAACTAGAAATAAGATTAGGGAAGTCTTAAGATATTGAGTTTATCAGCTTAAATTTAAGTTTAAATTAGTCTTTCCTTGGAAAGAAATAGTCTGCAAACATATTCAAATATGAAATATTTATTGTGATTGTAAAATACTTGCCTACTAATGTTCAACATTATTATTTTACAACTGTTTACGGCGTTTTAAAAATACCTCAATCGGCTATTGTAAAGTACAATAATAATTATGATTAATTAACAAATAATGCGCTATTGCATCTCATTAGTATCACAGTAGGTAATCACATCTAAACCTAAGTAGGTCTCTGCATTTCCGCAACTTACACTTTCTACAGTGATACACACACAATGCGGATGGATGCAAGTGTTTGACAAACAAAAATATTTGCTTTTTATGCTTGGCGATGCTTTTTGATGCAACCAAACATACACGCACCGCCAACGCCGCCGCCATCATCATTAACACGCTATCGCCATCATCATCTTTGCAATTATGATCTTAATCGCATTATCACTACTGCACAGCACTTCAATTACGAGTGCGATTGTGGCTCCTTTAATTAAAAAGTAAACAATTCAACAACAAACATTCAAAAATACATACGAATGCGCCATATTGACTAAGTGTACCACTATATAGCATGTAGTTAATATTCAAACAAGGCTAACAATAATATTTATTCACAGATTAGTTGCACATTTAAATGGCATAATCGTGCCAATTATTAATTATGTTTATTGTCAATTTATTCGCTTACTGTTCATTTCAAAACCAAATAAACAAATAAAACTAAATGAAAAGCCCGTTACTATAAATATTAAATTTGTAAACAAATTAGTCTTTTGTTAATGACGTTTAGGGCTGCGCATACCCTTATTAAGCGAATTGTTGCACCTGTAATAACGTGTTTATTCTGCGTCAATGCGCCCTCGCTTCAGGAATAACAACCATCATACATAAGATGGCAGAAGTATGGGTAATGATACGCGAATGATAACAATAATGCTGAAAACGATTAGTTTGTCGCTGTAACAACAAACAAACAAAGCAACAAACAAGCAAACAAGGAATAGGCATGTAAGTGCGTCAAACAAGTAGGTAAACAGTCGCGCAAACAAACAAACAAACAAACAAACATCCATCCAGCAATGAATCTGTATCCGAAACCTAAACCCAAATCCAAATGAGAATCAGAACCAGAAATCGACGGAACGGAGTACGATGTTCAAAGAATCTGTCATGTATGCTTATGTGCTATCGCTTGCTAATCATAGGAAACAATTGACAACTGATAGTGATGTTTATAAAGTTGCCTATAGTGCTTATAGCCCATCGATGAGGTTTAAGTTCAAGCTACTCTAATGATTTCTTTGTATTTCAATGGAAATCTTTCAAAGAAAACAAACATACAATGCAATAACGTGTCCCGACGGAAAGTTTCTCTCCTGAATAACAATAATCAACAAGTGCTAGGGAAAATATGAGCTAAGAGGAAATTGTTATTAATATTTTGTTATAAAAGTCTTAAGTTTTGCTTCTGTGATCTAAATATGAATAAATACTTTTGGTCTAGTGGTGTAGCTGAAGTTTTTGTAGAAACACAGCACATGTCATGACAGTCGCGGTGGATCGGATCTATAGATCAGTGATGGCACATGCGCAGTGGTTTAGATAGCGATGGGACGGCCGTGCGCGCGTTTATCAGCGCGAAAACCGTGGTGGAGGGAATTTTGGCTGTGGAAACGCAGACGGTGAACGTCTTCGGCCAATGGGTGCAAGTTGAAAGCGGCAGTTGCGGTGGCAACGGGCGTGCGGCGCGCCGGGGATTGGCGGGCGGCATCGTCATGGCAACCACCCTACCTCCGGCGCTGGGGGCGCGCGCCGGCCGTCTGTTTGAGGAGGCTAAAGCTCCGGGTACTTCACTAGACGCTTGTAGTATCTAAGTAAACACGCGACGAGCGAGGAGTATTTGTTTTTCCAATCAGTGCTGGTTTGGCATACCTAAAGTGTTGAAAGTTGTTTGTGTGCGGGAAGAAAACGCCAACACCACCGACCAAACCGACCCCAAGATCAATTCCAAGACTATAACCAAGTCCCAGACCCAGAACTAGGACTCCTTGTCTCTTCCCGGAGGCACTGTGTGGACTCGAGGAGCTCAGGAAGTGCGTGGATTCGTGTAAACATGATCGATTGACGGGGGGCAGCACCAACTCTTGCTCGCAATTACAGTTGCACCCCGATATATAGATCATACGTTACCAAGGAGACAGTGCATGTGTGTGCAAGTGCAGTGAGTGCCATGCTCTCGCAGAAGATCTATCCGGAGTCCTCGGCGATGGCGTCCGTCGCCTCTGCAGCCGCCGCGGCCTCCAGCTCGCAGGTGATGCCCCGGATGACGCCGACGTACTCCATGAACTGCGTCACCATGAACTCGTGCTCTCCGCAGGCGCCGTCTTTCGGCAGCAGCATGCTGAACTCCAGCGTGCCCATGACGAGCATGTCTATGAACGAGAACATGTCGGCGGCGGCCGCAGCCTCCAGCATGGGCTACAGCGC
>NBZA01002045.1:6908-19263 GCA_003054995.1 Aleochara bilineata
GCACTCAAACATTTACTGAGAAAATACTTACGTTGAATTCACTTTTGCAGAGAATTCCTTCTCCGAAAATCACACAATTCACTCTATACTTTAAGACTTTTACACTTGTTGCTCTCTTTTCTCTCGTAACAAATAACGCAAAGATCTCGAACCAATCTGCTTGATGCGCAGCACGTGTAGAGCTTAAAGAGTTTAAATTTCACAAATTTAAACTCGTTTTTAGGCAAATTGTAAAGTTTAAGTGCGCGCCTGCGGTGAGCAAGTGCGAAGTCGCGGTACGGAACGTCGCTGCCGGCAAAAGCGCGCGATGCGAGTGTGCATGGGGCGGCAGGGATGCTGCCAACGGGCGCAGTCTCGTCTCCGCTTCGCTTGTTGATCGCGTTTCGATGCGGCGTGAAGTGATGGAAAGTGGGCACAATTGTCGTCTCTTATATGCTCGCCCACGGCGGGGAAAGCGTTTCTCTTCGTCGTATATGTTCGTTTTACAATGCGGGGGCATCTCGCCATGCCGCCCCCGCATTACTCATTTCTCTATCCTAATGTGACCACTAAAACGACAAAAAGTACACAAAAAGTTACTTCTGGTTAATTAATTAAACATATTTATAGTTAAATCATCTTCATTTCTTCTTCTTCTAGGAAAATAAACAATATTACTATATTCTTTTATAAAGCAATCAATCAGTCAAGCAATCAGTTGCACTATTTGTTCAATCAGCTTGATTGTTGGCAGATAAATATGCAATAAAAACGGATTGGAATTGAATTGTTTGTGTTATTAAATTATGAAAAATATATTCTAGGTTTAAATAAAAATTGTTTAAATCTCAACAGAAAATTATAAATCACTTAAAAACATAATTAATCTTCATTGTTGATGTACAAGTTGCCTAACATATTTTTTAATAGCAGATTTAAATATCATTTAGGAAGTTTTAAGACACTTTATGAATAAATGACAAGAATTATCAAAGCAATCAGTTTTTATTCTAAAAATATAAATAATTTTCATTTTGTAAATTTGTTTTGCCTCAGTTTTTAATTGTTAATTGAAAAACAAATTATGGGTTGCTCTGAAAAAGAGCAAGTTATCAACTGAACAGGATAAAGAAAAAGTATTCTTAGACCGGACAAAGCAAAACGACTTCTTAAACTTATGTATCTCACTACTCTTTATCATCCGTCCCTTGTTGAGACATAGGCACCATACTGACAATATCACTATCCTCTTCATGCACACTCATCCCGAGAATTTCATCGGCCGCATTGTACATTTCTTCGACGGTCTCAGTATCTCGCAAAATCTCCACACACGGAGCCTCGTACGCGATCTTCTTGTAGCTTTCGTCGTCCAGCATGAAGCCATCGGTTATATTTTCCGAGTCCTCGGTCTGCAGGTAAATATCTGGAGGAATACACAGCCGGTCGTTGTTCTGTCTCAGACGATGACCACACTCTATGGACAATCCCGATGGTGGGTCAGGGGTGTCGTCCCAATACAGATACTTCGGTATGAACGGTCTCAGGATCTTCATCTTCTTGCGGCGCTCCAGCAGCACTTTCTTGCAATATTGATCTATGAGCATCACTGGATGATTGGCCATTTCCATCGGGGCTTCGTCTAAGGAAATGCGTCCTGTGAGGACCAAATTCTTGACTCTTTCCATCTCGTTTGCTTGCCGCAAGGCAATTCGTTTCTGGATCGCTTTTTCATAGTCGTCCAAGATGCGCACTTGCAGGTAAATCATGTAGTCTCTGTCGGTCAAACTCACAAGATTCGAGCCCATGAGCAGCTCCAGTTTATTCCGCACGGCTAAGTGGCTAAATCTATAACCAACATAAATATGTTTTTAACAGTTTGCATTTATAAATCAACGTAATGTAATATATATTTTGGAATAACGCAAAACGTGCCGAAGAGACAGGACAACCACACGACGCGACGCTTTGTTAGTTTTATCAAGTGTCAATCAATCGCCGTTGGCGCGCTGCTGTTGTTGAAACTCGCTTTTGCTTTATTTGATTTGATTTGATTAACTAACTTGCGTAGGTATCGAATGTTCTGTTCACACAAAGCGAGAAAATCAAATAAAGTATTGAAACTCACTTGTGAAATGATGAACTTTTTGTGTTCGAGTTTTCGTGTATCGTGGATTGTACTGGCTGGTGACGAGTTCCACGCGCCGGGTTCAACTAACCGGTGATCAAGTTCACCTCATCGTTATAAAACTTGTGTGAGTTCCGAAGAAAGAGTGTTCTAGCATGCAAACTTTCCACGAACATGATACACACTCATAGTACAAGGCTATCATTATTTAGGTGTATCGTCTGTGAGCATGTAGTTTGGTGTAGGGTAGTCTAGTGGTGGTAGCTTTCCCTCAAGGGACAAAGCCCGTAGCAATATTTTAAGTTGTGCGCAAAATAAATTAAATTACTGCTTGGCATGATAAAACACCATGGGATGAAGTTTCATGCAAGGTAAGTTTTGCGCCTGTAATTGCGACATTTATGAGTTTAAAATTCTTAACGTTGCATTAATTTAAAACACTCAATATATACGCATAAGTTAATTTACTTAGTCCTACAACCGTTGTAGTTTCTTCCTTTATTCTTTTCAGCTTAGAAATAAGGAAAAATCAATGAAACATTAAGAAAGTCTGACTAAGAACTTGTAAGAAAATAAGTGACATCAACTCCTTCTCTCTTTGTGATCTGATTTTCAATTAATAATTAAAAAGTTTCTTCATCTAATTATATTTTTTAAATGGTAATTAATTTCCTTATAATTAATTAAGTTTACGTTTTAAACTTTTTGCATTTTACACTAGTTTTAATTATTTCCTCTTCATTGTCTGGAATTATCTTTATTTGTCAATCCAATCCAATCTCATTCTTGAGAAATTTGAGCGAAATTGAAGGTGAACTAATACGACTTGAAGTGAACACACAGCCCTAGTTTCTTCAGCGCTTCTCGGCTCCTTGGCGGCGCGGCGAGAAGGTTTTCTTCAACCGACTGAGGTGGAGCATAGTAAACGTATTTAGCGTAATTTATATGCTCGTCCTCACGCCAGAAGGCTAATCCCACGTGTGCGTTTGCATTCACGCTAAATAAACAACACAATGATTTGAGTTTCGGATTTCGCGCCTGAAATAACGCCTCTGAGAGGATTTTCCAAGGTTTTCCGGATTCACTTTACACTGGATAAATCATCATTCTAACTTTAAATTTTACTGCGTTTAATTCACTCCAATTATATCCTATCTTGTTATACATGTTGTATCCATGAATATTCATGTGTACAATTAAACAGGAACGTAAATGTAAAATATATATTCATCCAGAGGCGAGATATTTAATGAACAAATGCACGTTAAAGTGCGTTGAAAGCTGCCTACGCTCAGCTCGACCCAAGATGCTGATATTGTGCAAATGAATTTCCATTGAAAAGGTCATCAATTCTCGTATTGCCCAGATTAGGATGCGTGATTCATGTCCAATCTCCATTTTCATGAAACCACCAACGACTTGATCTGGCCGCAGCACCTCTGCTCTGATTATCTGAATATAGACTACCCAAAACCTCCCTTTAGACAAACCACTAGCACATACTATCACCACTTTAGAAACTAATATTTAACTGATAAAATGTAAAACTAATTATCTCCTGAGTTTAATTATTTGAATCTGTATTTGAAATAAATCTCGTAACTCTCGAGAGAAATCAATAGCACAAACAATAGCAATGCCAAATCGTTGTTTGCTTCCTGCGTGCTTGCTTTTGCTCCTTGCTGCCAGCGATATATACTTTTTCCTAAAGTTTGCTCGTGGTTGGTTCAGACGCGGGTCACTCGTGTGCACTTAATGCGCACTTAATATCTCGTTTCGTTGATTTCCAGTCGAAATCAATCCGATTTCGACGACGAGTGGAGTGTATTCACCCTGGAAGCAAGGAGGCGAAGAAGACGATTTAATGATGATCCACTCGAATTAATACACTCGATCGTGAATTGCTTATTTGTACGATATTCCAGGTTTAATTATCGCAAATTAGCGAAGTTCACGTAGATACCTACTCAATATTATATTTCAAATGCGTTCGAATTGATTAATTGGATTTGAAATTCTGCCCTTCGATTGGAATTTACAATTCGGTTTATACATCATGAAAAGATGGATTTATTGCGTGCGCAATTGGAATTGCATATGCATGTGGTTTGTTTACATATGAACTGAACATGCAACTGATCAGATCAGATGAGATCGAATCGGAAATTTTATTGAGCGGAATGAATAATGAATCGTACAGACTAGACTGTCAATATAATAACTCAGGAGTGCACTGAACGATGCGTGGTAGGTGCGAGAATCATAACTAGGAGCAAGTGGTTATGACACGAATGCATTTTTCCATTTGATTTCAAGTGGATTCCATGGCGGAAAAAATTTGGTTGGGGATTTGCGTATAGTGTGTGTCACTCGTGATAAATTGAGCGCTATTTATAATACACCCATGACGATAACCACGCTAATATTTGGTCACGTCATATATAAGAACCCGCCGAATACACGACAGGATCCAGTCAAGTCAAGCCTAGGCAAGGCAAGTCAGGTCATCTAAAAATATTGAAAATTGCCCACGTTTCATGAAACTTCCACTGAACGCTCAACCAATTTATCAACTTTTAGTAAGAAAATACTACTTTTCGTTCTTGGAAGCGAAGCATTCTTTTCAATTCAAAGGACAATAGTTGAGGTTGTCATTCAAACGTTTATTGAATTCATATAACTGCAATTTAAACTGCAATAAATTGAAATGAAAAGAAACTTACAGAAATCTGTTTAAAGTTTATGTCTTGTGCTTAATTAAACTTTACGATTGTAAACAGAGGATAATAGCATTTAACGCCCATGCAGTGCAAGTTCCAGGAAAGCCCACTAATGTTCCATGAATTTCCTTATGTTTTAACACGCACTTGCGCAGTTTAAGCTTCAACTAGAGCTATGCAACCAACTTGGACCTTAAACTGAACTAAACCTACTCTAAATGGTCATAAAACCGTTGATGCGCTTTTGATTCCACCGAAATTTAATCAACGATAAGCCGTCATTCATCATATTGTTATCCTAGTCGCATCGTTATCCTGATATCACTTTCTACATATGATTCATGCTAGGCAATCAAGTGGAAAGAAACACCCGCAAGCGCTAAGACGTTGGCTGTGTGCTTGAAATTCTGGGACCGACGCGAATGAGTGCACAAGAATACTGGACGAAATGAAGTGTTAAGCAGAGGCGGCATAAGTCGTTCATCAAACCAACCACGCAGGATTTCATATAACCTCACAAACTGCAGTTTCAACTATAATTATAGGTTAAATAATATGTGAATATTAGTTGTTGCACCGGCACCGAGTGAATGCTTGAGTGCAATTATCCTTTGTGTTTCCAATGAGAATGTAATTACACATACACTCTGTACAAAATTGAAAGGTGAGTTTCGTTCAATATCTGCTTTGATTTCTTCAACATTCAAGCCAATTTAAACTCGCAATAAATGAGTTTGATTTGCGGGGTCTTCCATAAAAAGTCATTTTAATTCATTTTAATTCATCTTTTTATCACTTTTATTATATTTTACATTCAGGTTATGCACACAAAATGCAAAACTTTTTTATGATTTTGATTCCAAAAACATGACGTTGTAATCTTGTTCCTTGATTTTTGTAAATCGTACATAAAGTATGTGCCAATTGTGGTGTAATTTGTGAAATTGTTAGCCACGTGTCGTCGTCAACAGCCGGTAGGCGCTCGTAAAAGCGTACCACGCACTGGGTGGAACGCCACCGACTCACCCAGTGAAAAACCTTTGACAAGTAATAAAGTAATAAACCGCGCAAACAATCTTAAAATTCCTAATTCCTTTCAGTTGTTTGCTATGCAAATACACGTTTCTGCCTTTTCAATTATTCCCTGGCTTCCTGGCTCCCTGGCCTGCTTTTGCCTCGTATTTCAACTGCGTTGTGGAGGAAACTAAGTCGCAGTAGTGGCCAAGGTTGCAAATCCATTTAAAACTGCATGGCTCGGCAAATAATAACCTTGACATGATTCCGCGCGCTTCCAGGATTACGACCGCATGTGATGATGCACTGCACTGGCTACCGGATACCAAAGATAACTCCTCTTACGACTGCTGGCGGCTGCCAGTGGTTGATTTAATCAAGGTTACAAATTAAAATAAATGAAACATTTTGTTGTGGTTTTGCAGAAATTCAGCTGTTTAGACCTTACGTGCAGTCAATCTTTGGAAGCTCTAATCCGTGTAGAAATCCCTCCACCTCGTCCTGGTGCATTTCCATGGAAAACTCCGACAGAGTGCTGCTGTCGCACCGCACGGAACTCTTCAGGATCTGCTCCAGAGTACGACGCGATCGTTTGGGTACACAATGCGGGTTTGAATTGCGTTTACCCACCAGTTTCGCGGCCCAGTCTTGCGCTTCGTCGCGTTTATCCTTCTCAGTTTTGCATCCTTCGCCTGCAAGGAGCAGATCTATCGTCTCCCAGAAGCTGTTCTTGCTCTCCGTGCTTCCCATGCCACTGATTGTCTTCTTCATCATCAATTTCTTTAGAATTAAGATGATTTGCATGAGGTTCTTCATTCACTTGTTTTAATATAGGTATGTAGGCAACTTTAAGTTCGAAAGTGCACTGCAAACTGACATGAGTTCCACGTAGTTAGCACGTAACACCCAACTCACATATGTTATTATCTCTTTGTCCTTTAATTAGCCCAAGGTTTGGCTTGTTTGCTACATTCCGATGCGGTCGAAACGACACACCGGTATTTTGCTTTGCTTTGCTTTGTTCTGCTCTAGTCTGTGGTGTGTTGCTTTGTGCAGCAGTTAATTAAAATCTTTATGCAATCATGAATTTTCAACAGCCTTGCAATACTGCGATTGACGGCACCGAGCAGCAGTGCTGGGTGATTGACTGACACATTGCAGGAGCAGGTGCATTGGGGATGCATGAATGCTCACAAGTGGATATACTTCATGTACTCGTACTTCATTCATGTTTCCGCAATGCATTGCAACAGTGAACACGTAATTAAACTTTTCTCATTTTTGAAGTGCCCTCGCTGGTGCAAATGCAATTGTGTTTTGGGTGAAAGTTTGGCAACTTACGCATATTTGATGGGCGCTCGTTCCCACCATCGCAGGACTTTCCGAGTTGGCACTACAGGCGGAGGAGCGCCCGCTGTCTTGTGACACATATCCATCATCATCTTCTTGGCTAGCTTGCGTTTCTTCTGTATCTTCTTCATTTCTTCCTTCTCCTTCTCTTGTCCGGCCTCATTTTCCAGCTCCTTCTCCTTCTCAGTCGAGCTCTGATCAGTGGAAATCATCTTGCCAAACTGTACGAAAAAGAAACAAACTAACCAAAAGTTTCAAAACTGTTTAAAAAGTAATAATTTCTAGCACAAAATTCAAAATCTAAAAGAAAACGTACACGGAATTTATTTTAAATTTTAATTTTACATAGATTTTGAGCAGTTTTTGTATTTATGCCAGCATTTTGACAATTAGTGACAAATATATTGATTCATCGGACAAGCAGTCGCATCCAGGGCAACGTTGCGCGTTGTCGCGTCAGTGCAGACGACAGAGACGAACTGCTGATGAAGGACGTCTCCGCGAGATTTCTCCAGTTTTTGGCGGAGTTCTGTGCACGTGTAAGAAGAGATAATTATCAATCAGCAAATATTTGGTGCAATTAACAATCAATTATCTTCGTATCAAAGTTAATTTGCCGAAAATTAATTATATTTGCGTCTGTACACTCACTAATTATTCTTCTTTTGTACACGCCGTACAACCATTGCTGTCTGTCTTTTGACCCTTTGGGTCCAAAACTTCTCCCAGGTTTAATGGACGTAGTGATTCTCTACGAAAAAAAGTTTCAATAATGTAAATTTAACTTTGTTCATTTTACTTCAATTAAGTCGCCTTCAGCATGATACAAAAGCTTGTACCCCATGTAGAAAGGAATCCACAAAATAGGACAAAACCGTATAAACTCGTCAGTGTTAAATATGTCAACATTGGCCTTTTCTTTGCGTTGTTTTGCTGTCATAAACATGCAATAATCCATTTTTACAGCCAGGATAATCTGCAAAAATTTATGTTTTTATACTTTATACACTTTCGAACTAATTGAAACATTAACGCGTTATTAAAAGGTCACTATTAACAATTAATAAATGATATAATGTTGAGAGAGATTGTCTTTTGTTCGTATTTACGACATAAGTGTACAACTGGTTGCATAGGTTCGTGTATTTTACCGTTAGTGTAACGAGAAGAATAAATAACCAGGAGAATGACCACCAACGGCGCAATTTAATCCGGTTCATAAACTCCATGTCGCGGACGTAGTTCTTCATCCCGTACGTGCAGCTCACTACAAACACTTGGCAAATACCAATCGTCATTAAAACCATCACCACGCTATCTTTTATCTTCCTGAGATCGACAATATTACTTTCATCGTCTGCGACCAAACAAAACCCAGAAACCGCAAAGATAATTGCACATAAACTGGCGGAAAACTGAACTTTATACTGATTAAGACCAGTGTACGCATCCTTCAATGACACGAGGATGGTTTGCAGACAAAGTATCTAGAAAAGCAAAACTTTATAGATTTTTAGTGGTTATTCGAGATAAACGTACACATGTTGCAAGTCCTAGGAGAATATCCAGCAGAGCGAGCACAAAGAAGGATAATTGCGGGGCGAGCAACCAGGCAAACATTTCCGGTCGTATGACAAAGGCTAAGCCCGGACCACCTGTAGCCGCCTCCGCCATGGGCGTCCGGATTTGCATTGAATTGCTAGTGGCAGACGCTGCCAAAGCCATGACAAGACGAAAGGCCCCGCCAACGGACGTGACAAGGAGCGCGTCTCTGTAAATTGTGAATGCACGTAAATTTGTACATGACAAGTCCGTTAAGCAAACCATGATAAATGTTTCTCTTTGCGCCGGTAAACGTTTAATCTTAATATCAATTCTTTTGACTTACTTTCTGATGTCGTTGCTGAATTTATTCCGCGAGGATAACGCAAGGATAATGCCGGAGCTTACACCGGTCGTGAAAACGACTTGGGTGATAATTTCTACCCAGAACTGGAAGAAAACATTCGCCACAAAGAAAAAATGAATTACGGTATATTGTTTACTTACGAACCTGCAAAGAGCACAGTTTGTGCCACTCGGGATAAAAATACTCATAAATAAGACTGGGATCTTCAGAGTGCGCCGTAAAAAGCACCATAAGCGCCGTGAAAATGATGAAGGCCAACGACACCATCAGACTCACAACTCTCCCAATGGCTCTTAGATCTCTGAGCGTGCACACGAAGAGAACGACGCACGTTACCATCGTCGAAATGAGCCTGAAACACGCAGCTTTTACTCCCACTTGCGCCGAATTTTCCTGTTCAATTTGCTGAATTTGTCTGCAAATATTTGCATACATTTGTATTGTTACTCGCTGTTCAAAAACGCAAAATTAATTAAAGTCAGCTACCTCATGGTCTCATTCACGTCCAGCGCACTTGTCTTCGTAATGGAAAACACGTCCTGCAAGTTTATTTTATGCAAATCAGTCTTTTAAGTGGTTTTGTTTTCTTAGGACATTTACATTTTTTACGGTGAACGTTCAAAGAACTGACACGAGGACAATGATAATGAAAATTCATGAAACGACAAGCACAAAATGACAAAACAAACCGAAAAAATAATTACTCGTAAGTGAACATCGGCCGTATTGGTCAAGGATAACCCTGACGTTGATACAGCAACTGTTTGATAACATAGTACGTAAAAGTTCAAAATTAACATGGAATATCCAACTCCTACAAAGCAAACAAAAAATTATAAGATGTTTCAAATGAGTTTTTCATTTCTACTTAACCTTTAAACAAAGGTGATATTTTAAAAACGGTTAAACAGGATGCCCTGCTAAACTGCCCCATAGAGGTCTCCATGTACAATAATGGAGTGCCAACGACCAACAAAAGGACGATATAGAGCAGGGCAAATGATCCTGAAATCAATAAATTTGTATAAGATGTTAATACAAGACATTTAAGTGCACTTAAGTGTGCTTTAAATGTACATCGAAGCATATAAAAATGTAATACACTCTACCTCTACCATTTGCAAAGCAAATTTCTGGAAAACTGGCCACATTCCCGCAGAAAAATGAAGCACAAATGCAGCAACTGTAATAGGAATATTTACTAAGGCGGCTGGGAGATTGTTTCAGTTTGAGGCCGCTCTGCGACTGGTTCGGAGAAGATTCCATGACGCACTATTGAAGGCGATTAAATAGAGTAAATGCAACTTCCTTTCCTTTCAATAAGTATTTATATTAAGTACGTACAAAGCAAAGACAAAGTTCAAGAAGTCCTTGTTTTATACCAGACTTTATGCAAGAAATATATTTATTTCTTAAGGAAAAATATCGTTTAAATATAAATTGACAATAATAGGATGTATACACAATAATATACAAGATCGTCATCTTCAATTACGTTTACATTTACGTTTGGAAATAAGTTCTTTGCAACCCAAAACCAATTTGAATCATGAATACATTCGGAATAGGTGCGTGCTGAGTGGCAGTCTTCTCAGGACTGGAGTCTGTCGTTAAAGACTTCGCTGTGCTCGTATCTTTCGATGTGCTCGACTTTTTCCCCTTACTTTTTCTTTTACCTTTTCCTTTACTGCTACTTTTACGTTTGCCTTTAGCTTTGGCTGATTTCTTACCTTTCTTTGACGATCCATATTGCAAGCTCTAGAAACATATTAAATTTTAAAATTAACCTTGTATCCGCCAAAAAATTAACACTTGCTCGTAGACTGCCTTCAACTTCATAAGCATGCTCACGAAACCTTTCCTGATCAGCCCAGATGTAGTCGATTGTCTTATCGCTCCAATTAATGCTGTGTAAGTCGCAATTAAACTGCGCCAATGTTATTTTCTTCTGAATTTCTTCTCGGTTTTCTTTTTCATGTACTTTATTTTTAGATACGCTTTTCTGACTTTCATCTGTCTTATCTTTTAGGCTTTTTGTTTTTCTGGCTTTCTTTGATGATTTTGAATGTTTTTTAGATAATTTCGAAGACTTTGAGGATGATTTTGAAGTTATTGAACCTTTCTTCGACTTTTTCCTCTTCTTGCTTGGTGGTTGTATCTAAAAATAAGACACAATTTGTAGAAATTCCGTGTTAGTGGTGGTAGCGTATATCATAATAGATATTGACGTGACTTATAGTGAATCGAAGAAGCTTTGATGCGTCCCACACGATTGCGAATGTGATCGCAGCGAAACCGCATCTAGCGTCAATAATTAAAATATCGCGCCGCGCCGATGCGTACTTACTTCTAAGTAGATCAGCTTGACGCACACGCTACTGCGAAATGTATCTCTGATATCGGCGAAATTCTCCTCCGTTGATTTGATTACAAGCGCCTCTTCGGGCAATTGCATTATCTTATTCCAGCGGAAGCGTTCAGTTCGGAATGTGGTATCGACGCGTCGCAGTCTGCACTCTTCGGCATATTCATCTGACTTCTTGTACAAGTTGGCAGCCGACTTGCCACTAGACTTACTACTCTTACTCTTCTTGCTCTTCTTGCTTTTGCTCTTCTTGCTTTTACTGGTTTTTGATTTAGTTTTAGATGTAGATTTACTTTTTGCGCCTTTCTTCTTGCTTTTCTTATCTTTCTTGCCTTTTTTGCCCTTTTTGCCCTTCTTGCTTCTACTAGATTTTGGAGCTTCATCTTCCTCAGGTTCATGCAAGGGCTCCACTTCAATTATATCTTCAAGAAGAGGCATGCTAACCGAGAAATAAAACAATTGCTTGACGCCCTTCTTCGCTTTGGGTGGCTTGGGTAAACTTGTAATACGATGGCATGTAAATACAATAGCGGCATCTGGGTTTTCCTGGAAGCTTTCCTCGAATTCCCGATCGCGAGCGTTAATTTCTGTGTGATCCAAGCGATACACCCAAGGGAGATACTGCAGGATACTGTCCTTGTAGCTTTTTATAACCTACAAACGCACATAACGCCATCTGTTAAAAGAACTGTTTTATCCTGGAAAATAAGGACGAGGACTAGTACCGAGCATGGATTTCCCTGCAGGTTCAAGCACATTAAAGTTTCCAAGTGCTTTAAATTGTACAGTAGAGCTATTAGGTCATAGATGTCGTTCTCAGCCAGGTCTAGACTTCGTAAATATGCGAATTTTTTTGGTTTTCCAAGAAGATGAAGATGACTTTCTTAAAA
>NBZA01002045.1:19556-54725 GCA_003054995.1 Aleochara bilineata
TTTAAATATTTAGGCGAATACTCAGGCGAACGCTTAACTTTCTGCAACAATTACGATGTATAAATAATGAAATGGCGTTCTTTTTCACTTGTTTGTTTCTGCCGGACAAACAGTTAGAATGCTTTTCCTGCCATTAACCGCCTTTCGATTGTGTGTACGTAGTATGGCAGCGACTATATGCTTATATAATATAGAAATAGACAGACGTTTGGTCAGATGCTTCTGCATCTTTTATTAGCGAAACCGATGTGGGCTCGATGTACGCTCTACGTTCGTTTACGTTTACGTTTATGTGAGCATTTTTTATTCATACTCGAGCATAGATAGCGTTTTGTCCTTTTACCAATGTTGGTTGCCTACCACACACACAGCCAACCTCCTCAAATGCAACTCCAAACGAAATAAAACCCTTGAAGTTGAGCATTCACTGTGTGAATATTCATTCAATAACAAATCTATTCCACTGCTGTCGGGCTGGAGGTGCATGTCAAACGTCCGTTTGGAAAATCATACATACGTGTGCTTGCGCATTGCATGCAGACAACAAGTGGAAAGTGAGTGAAAATTTCATAAGCTGGTAATTTCCCCTTGCGGCTGGGGCCGAAGGTAAATAAATGTATTGCATGTCTTCCTCAATTCCACGTCTCATGCTGTTATCTTCCTTCCCGACGCGCTTTTTTCAGTTGCATGTCAAGTTGCTCTTCACGAACGCATTAATAATGCATTTTCACCGAGTACACCGAGTATTACAATAATTTCCTCGTTTCCACGTCATGTACTTGCGGTTAAAACACAAGCCAGTGCTTTAAAACGCTTCTAATGAACATCCAATTAATTAGCATCAATCAAATTATATGATGTATGTATTTGGGGAAGAATTAACTAATCAATTTAATGTCCAAATAGTCATGGTATATTAATTAGTATACAGCTGCTGCTCCAACCAGAAGAAGTGTGCGAGGAGCAATGAAACTTGATTATTGGGAGCTGTCTGTATCGTTCTTAGCACTAATCTAACTCGTTCGTAATACATATTGTTAATTAAATTTGATAGATGCCACCTATCCATCCGCACGGCAATCAAACGCAAATTAATTAATTCGCCAAACTGAATTACGAGAATTGCACTTGGAGTGGGACGTTGCTTGTTTGTTTGACTTTGACTTGTTGGGAATCAGTAATGTAACCTGTAATATGTATGTGTGTACTCGCCAGTTGGAGTAATAATGAAGTGACATCAAATTATATCAGCGCAACGTTGGTTGCCTACCTACTCGTTACAGGTGTGCCCTGCAGAATATTATTAGTTTGAAATACATACCTACCTATATAATCAAGAAGTAATACAAATGTAACGCCAACGCTTTGGTCATAAATCTCTGCGTTAAGGAGTTGTCAATGATATTGTGTCTTGACAAGCCAATTATCAAGCATCCAGTTATGAAATTTAATATCATATTTTAAACAAAGCATGATGAATATTCAAATTTCCAACGAGGCAGTCATAAATTCTCGGTCGTCCTTCAAAAAAATGACAGGTTTTATTCGATGACAGAAGACCGGATGGTCATCAGTCGTCCTAACATGATTCTGGTCTGCTCGTTATTCGCATTACAATAAAATTCATCCCTGGCTGGAATGCGCCGGATTGAGAATAGAATGGAATAGAATAGAGGCTGGAATGCTCAGCGAAGCCGACGTGTTTGTTGTTTGTTTGCTGATTAATGAGGCAAAAACGCGCATTATATTAAATCCGCCCAGAATAGCAAGGATAAATAATCGTATGTCAAAATTGTTAATTGCATAAAATTGCCAAAGAAAGCCAAGAGAAAATCAGGTACGCGGCAGAAATCTAATTAAATTAATTAATTGCGGCGGCATTCATTTAGTAATTAAATCGAAATTATGACGACGCGCGACGCCAAATTGAAATCAAGCCGACTCGACTCGTCCCGACTCGGCAGGGTTTAGTTATCACAACGCTAAATACAAAACGCCCCAAATACCTCGCCGCGGCTTCCCAGGGCTGCAGAAATCAACTTTACTGCGCTAGATAGATGTATGTAGGTATATGTACCTGCGTAATATAATTAAATTTATTCATTTGCATATTGTTGTGGAATAAATCATGAAATTTCAAAATGATGTAAATTAATTACAATTAAACTTTTATGTTAATTACAATACATATACATACTCATTAGTATTTTTCTTGTTGATAATTATTTATCTAATTAATTAATGTTTCATTAATATTATACTTCCACAGGTAAAGTTATTGTAGATGGCGCTGAAGTTGATATGTCAACTCAGTAGGTTAGTGTACGTCATTTGTTTATATTATAGTTCCAGTTGTGTTTCAGTGAATTATTGATGGATAACAAACAATATTTACTTTTAAAGTGAACGATTTATGGCTTTTCACACCCATCGTAATGTAAGTACAATTCGTTTACTAACTAAAGCAAGCAAAATCATCGCAAACAAGGAGTGACTCTTTGAGGTTATTCCAGGCGTCGAGCAATCATAGTTGTGGAAACGTAGGAAGCAAAACTAATCGAATTTCAATGCTGATACATGTCAGCCTGTTTGGTTTTGTTATACACTAAGTGCAAGCTTATAACAAGGAATCCCATTGGGAAAAATCACCAAGAACTTTCTAGAATTCAGCTGTAAATTTTAATGATCGTGTTGGTGTCGCTGTGCTGTGCTGTTTCTGTTGTTGTTTCGGTCTGGACTTGCGACTATTAATGTCATTTAGTAAAGTCGGATGATATACGACTATCTGCAGTTGTGTATAGGTGGCAGACGTGGGGCAGCGCGCAATGAAATAAAAAATAATTATATTATATTACGCGACGAGATGGACAAATTAATGGAAGCGCACCCTGACGTCGCGTCGCATCGTGTTGCTGCGAGCTTGTCATTACCATTATGATCATCATCAACCAGCATCCGGCGGCGGACAGCGGCAAAAAGCGGCGAAAAAATGCTTTTTTCGGCGATGAGGATAATGTCCGAACATTAATTTTATTTTATGTTATGGACACGACCCTGCCTTGCTCTACCGAGTATGTATGTATGTACATACTGTACTTCCATAATTTCGCATTCGCATTGAAATTATGATTTTCCCTGGCGCAAAGCATGAGTTATAACTTTACTGCAATCATAATTAAATGAATTTTATTTTACTTGCTTTTTACTATCGAAAAATTGAAAAGAATTGCGCATTTTTTCAAATGCTAAAATGCCAATAGAAACGCAGGCAGTGTCTACCTGCTCGGACCTTAATTGTTAATTACTGTGTCGTTTTTAATTAGTTTCTCTCATTTTTGCGCGATGAGTGCAGGAAGAAGGGTTATGGCTCATGCTTTGCTAATGAAAATAAAAATGAAAATAAACGCTCATAACGCCCACCGGCAAAAAAAGGCAATTACAAGTACAAGTACAAGTGCACAAAGACGAACCGGACGTAGATGAGAAAATTAATTAAAATTAACTTAATTAAATGAGTTAATTTGCATCCGTGTGCGCTTGCGCTTGAGCTGTTCACTGAACGCTTTGCATATATGAAAATAAAGTTGCCTAATTATTTATCCCATCTGTGAATAAAGAAACCTGTGAAAGTGTAAAAAATATGTCAGTGGTTTAATGACGATATTGATGATGATGAGAGTTATGTGACAAGCACACGGCACGAAACATGCCAGAGTTCCTACGATACGAAACAATACGTTGCGATGTTGTTTGTGTTGCCTACAGTGCGTTATCTCTTCGGGCAGCTGCTGCAGATGATGATACGTAGACGAAGAGGAACGAACAACGTTTTCATTTCAAAATGGTAATGATTCATCCCTCTTCATCGTCATTACTCATCATTTCTCAATTAGGTAAATTAGTTGCGTTGTGCTTGGTAGCCGTGCAGACGCTGCAAACGCCGCCATCGTCGCCACCGTCGTTTCGCTCTCAGCACACATACATTCATACATATGCCACTCTCTGAGCTCTCATTCCATCCAATCCATTACCGACGCAAAACTCATTCGAAAACTCACTGAATGCAATGCTGCCACCTATCTAGCGTTTATATTCATTAGTTTTAATTATTTTGCCAAAACACACATTTTTTTGTTTGAATTAATAGCTTGTGCTTGTGCTTGAAGAAACAAAGGGTGCAAACCCTTCATACACGTATTAAAGAAATTAAAACTAATTACTCTCGGGATTAATTTACATAATTATTGTTAAAGTCTTACCATTTGTAAGCCAATTTCTTCTCAAGCCCACGTGCACTAAGCGTTTCGGTATCCGGTTGCAGAAGTGAGCCAAGTGTTCAATTTGGTTGGCGAAGAGTTCAATGTATTCTAAGGATCTGGGTAAGTAACGGCCTTGCAGATTGCTCAGCCAACTTCCACAAAGAATAAGGATTTTCAAGTAGCGGAACTTTAAAAGTTCACTGTCGATGAAAGTCAACTGAAATGAAAAGATTTCTTAAGGTTTAAGATGTTTTTTTGCAATGAAATGGTGTTTTTTGCAATAAACCTACTGGCGTATCAGAAAATCTTAAGGCGTAAATGTTGTCATACAAGAACTGCAATGTTATGACGTTACACTCCTTCACAGCTCGTTCTAGAAGACTTCTTATGTCCAAAGAGAAGTCGTTCTCGTCTTCTAGGTGCTTAAGCTGATCCTCGGAGTACGTCTTGAGGTCGTAATCCAACATGGCCAATTTATTATCGTTGAGAAAGTAATCTTGCGTTTCTCGGGGGTTGTATTCATTGAGGAACATGCCAAAGAGTGATCTTTTAAACTTAGCCTTATTGAGTAAAGAGAAGGGCACATGCTTGCCCTCGAAGAACCCCCCAACATGCTCCGGTCGGTTTTTGAATAAGTTTTCATCGGGGGTCCAAATCAGCTCTGAGAATCTTTGGTTTCGCACTTTCTGGACCAGGTATGGGTCAGTCACTAATTTAAATGGAACGTCCATAGAATAAACTAAATTTTCTTAAATATTTTCTTAAAGATTTTGACATGTCAGTGTCACTAAACTAAACAAAGTTAACCTAAAATCTGATGTGGTT
Source organism: Aleochara bilineata (assembly GCA_003054995.1). Lineage (NCBI taxonomy): Eukaryota > Metazoa > Arthropoda > Insecta > Coleoptera > Staphylinidae > Aleochara > Aleochara bilineata. The sequence goes on from NBZA01002045.1 coordinate 24,641, forward strand.
TAGAGTCAGAAACTAACAAGGAGTTTGATTGTGAACGAGAATAAATCTTGCTGATTCACCACAATCTTGGATTCGAAGCCTTAATCCAAACATTATTCTGTGCCGAGTCGCAGGATTTGCACACAATAGGGATGAGATGTAAGTAAAAAGCAGATACTTACATATGAGAGGAAGAAACGCCCGAGCGCCCGAAGACGATAAAGCGAAATCAAGTCGTTGGTCCGATCGACGCCGGATTAGCGGCGGGCCGGCCCCTCCAAACGGAAAGAAGCGCTAATAAAACTAAAGCGGCGGTTAAAAAACGCAGCGTCGCCGTCACAGGACCAACGTCGCACAGACAGAAGTCGAGTTTGTGGAGATTTTTCGGCGGGCGGTTGGCTGACTGGTGGCTTTACTGGTCATTACGAAACGCTTTGTTCAGCAGACTGTCAACTATCAACAGATTGCCTTCCTTTGGGGATGTGACTGCGCAATGATCTCGCTTGTAATCGCTGGCGGCGAAGAAACCAAATGATAAAAAGTACAAAAGAAAGTAGTTTTATAGGGTGGCTTTATTAGCTGTAAATGTCGGGATTAACCAAGGACTACCACCACTATTTGCACCAAACTTAAAAAATCACAGAAAAGTAATTCGCTTTGCTTTTTTATCTTATCTTCTTCTTATCCTGGCGAACTTCAAATAGGCGTGTTCTATAAACGACTGCAATTCAATCCACAAAGACGGTCACTTCCTTAAAGAAAACTAAAGAAAACTTCCTTAAACTAGAAGAAAACTACTTTTGGATAGTTGTAGTACTTGAAAATGAATAATAAATAAATAACAACTATAAATGATTGCCACAATTACTATAATAACACACACAACCCACGTGGTGTGTAATGGGAAGTGAACAATCAATCATCAGATTGAAATTGCAGGGTAAACAAGCAAATTATCTTTGGGGAAATCGATAAAAATGATAGATTACACTCGCGTTGAAATTTTCCACGCAACACCTCGCTAATTTGTCATCGAAAAAGGCCAAAATTAAGAGAAAATTGATAAATATGGCAAACAATTGAAGCAAATATGAAAATATCGAACATCATTTAAAAGTGCGCGTTCAATTGATGATGCACGTCAATGGTAATTTGCTTTTTAATTGCCAATATTGTGCGCTTTTCATTGGCAATCATTCCTCATTTAATGAGCTTTTTAATTACCGCTGCAATTCATAAATGAATCGAAACCAATGCAATACAATACGATGCGAACATGAATGGCGTTGGACGTTAATTGCTTGTAATCGCTAATGACTTTGATTTTTCATCATCTATTCCAGAATATTTTACATGAAAATGAATTTTATTTCAATTTTCATTTAAATTCACAATAGGTGAACACTGAATGAAGTTTAGATAAAAAGTATGAAAATCAGGCCTGACAAGGGTGATTTGAATGTTTGAACAATCAGACGAAAGACGAGCAACTGAGTAATGCGCGAAGAAAAAGTTCACAGAAGGCGTGATAGATGCACATCTTGAGAGGCTCAACGACGTTGTAATGGGGTGGCAAATTGCCCTCATCTGTCAGCAGGCGATGCAGGTTAAACTGCTGATGTGCTGATCTGCGGCTTACGTCAAGGAATTCGTCTTTTATCTCGTGCGTCGCAATCGCTTTCCGCAATCTGATTGAATTGACTTCCTACAACGCTATCCTGTCGCTATTTATTTTCCTGATTTTCGCCACTTTTAAAGCCTCTTGGCCGTCTTTTCTTCTACAAAACTCAAAATCAACGTGGTTTAAATGAAATCACAGGTGAACCTAAACAATTCCCAATGTTAGACCGAAAATCCTGCAAGAAAATCTGTTATCCTTATACTTTTCCATCTCACAATCAGATGGCGTGCATGGTTTAAAGTATACGTTCAAGTCCTTCAAATACTTAAATTTAAAGTTTTCAGGACAAAGCTTTGAAAATCATGGGTTTTATACTATTATTCTTCTGTTTTTTGACTCAGTTTGATTTATTCTTTGTAATTACTTGAATAAAGCACCGCAAACGCTATAAAATTAAAAAGAATTCCAAGCAGTGGCAGCGGTAGTGGCAGTCACTGCAAGAAGGAAAATAAATATAATTTAAATAGGACGAGCATTTAGCATTAATTAAATTGAATTTAATTAATTTTTAAGTCGTTTTACAGCTGAACGCTGTGCTGTCACTGGCTTGCATTACACCGCACCGCACCGCATCGCGTTACTCTCTCGTCCTTGTTCTGTTGTTCTGTCGCATTACTCCCTGGAACAACGACGACGAGCAAGCATTTCCTGGGTTTTGTTTCGGGAAATGCTGTCCTCTTTCCAAAAAGGGTTGGTTGCTTGGCTTTTGCCGTCACTTTGCAGTATTAATGTTGATTTCTACTGATTTAAAAAACCAAAATTTAGAAACAAATATTTGATTTATAAAAAAATTGGATTTTAATCTTTAAATAATCAATGGTTTTGTGGCTTGTTTAGTGGTTGATTTTAGCGAGGAACAAGCTGCTTGTAATAAGGATGAAGCGTGTTGCTGATGAGCTTTGAATTGTGAAATTATCGCCGCTGATTCCATTCAATCGCAGCCAGCAGCCGGCAGACAGGCAGGCATCTAAACACACAAGCATCCAGCCGGTAAATTGCTGCAAATGTTTCGCTGCAGAAACTTCACTGCCGTGCAGTGTGCAGTTTTGCTGCTTCCTCGTCATCCCCCACGTTGGTTGTGGCGCGACATCTGAATGTGAGGAAGAAGTGCAAATCGCTTTTTCATAGTGGCACAGCTTTTCTTCATTTTTTCGCAATCCTTGTGAGGAAATATACATAATTCTTCTTTGATTCTTCATTATTTTATCATTTCCATGACACCACAGTCGTTGCTTGTTGTTGTTTTCTCGTGGCGGGCATTAAATAAGACTGAGGGAGGCGAAACAGGGCACCGCTGGATTTATACAGCATTCATTTAGATAGATATACGTGACAATGGCGCAATAAAGTTAGTTTTATTGCGCGTAATTAAGTTTCCAGTAATTGCGCTTCCAGTCAAAACACACTGCCGCTGCCTCCGCCGCCGCCGCCGACTTAACCGCCGCTACTGCCTCTTCCTGCTTCTCCACGTCGTTTAATTTTCGTAATTTTCGTTCTCTTATATTCTCGGCGTCTTGTGCAAACAATAGACTCGTAATGGACACACAAGTTAAATATAAATTATAACCGGAATTAATCTAATGGTGGCTGAAAGGAGCATTTTTACTCACAATGAGAACTGCAAAATAATAAATTATTAATTACATGTGGTTTCAAAGGTATTCATGTTGTGCTATGCGCGAATTTCATCGATAAGTTGCTCTGCAGTGGCTTTGAATGAAAATTAATTAATTATTTAATTAATTTAGAATGCACACTGGCAAATAATAATTAGCTCTATGAACGAGCTTAATTGTTAATTACTTGGAAAACTTAAATTAATTCCGATGCGTGTACATGCGCTCACACACGTCAATTTAACCGAAATCAGGATTTAATTAATTTCGTTTTCCGGGGAGGCCGGCAACACGCCAAGCCCGGATACATGATAGTGATGATCGGCTGCGGTTCATTTCGCATTTTTGCTCATTTAAACATCCACGTGCTTCCACGTGTTGCATAACATTAATATACATTTAAACCAGGGAAGGCCACCTCGAGGCCCGCGGGGCCGCACGCGGTCCTCGCCATCTTGGGTGAAATTTCACAAATATGCTAATATCTCTTGACCTACTCAAGATAGCAATTCCTCTTTAATACCATTCGATTTTAAATAAAATTTTACACAAAATAAGTGGTTAAACTATCAACTTATCTTTATTCTAAGCGAAGTTATGAATTTTTGAAAATTACCTATTGTTGGTAGAAAAATTATACCTGTGTTTGATTTCAAATATCTCTTGAACCGCAAAAGATAGAATTTTCTCTTAAAGCACATTGGATTCCGAAATGAATTTTACATAAAATAAGTGTTTAAACTAACAATTTCCTCCATTTTTATGCAGAGTTATTAAAGTTTGAAAATTTCATAATTTTCAAACAAAAATATAAATTTTGATGAAATCTTCAACTTTAATGTCGAATATCTGGCGTTCTATGGCGAATATTCTAAATCCGTTTGCAGTTTTGTAATCTGCGTGGTTTGAAATTTCTTCTGCTACTAAAATCTGGAACCAATGTGTCTCGCGTAGAATAAAAGGTTGGACACCACTGATTTAAACGAATACGAATACAAATACGTATTTGAATTTCGAATTTCTGTCAGCAACAGTAACAGAACGCGAATAAATCCTTAGAAGTTTCCAAAGTCAATTCAATCTGACGGAATATTCAGCTCTAATCTGTTTTTATCGTTATTGCGCAAGTTTTACGTTTACGTCATTTCCAAGACCACATTCTTGAAACACTCAGAAGGACAATAACCATTCCTTCTCCCGAATACAACAAATGGAACTGCATTTAACTGCTGGACTCAAGTGTGAAACTTTATCAATTTAATGTGATGATTATTGTTATAACTATAAATACTGTAATATGTACAGCTGCTACTACTCAAACTGTGCAAATTTAAAAAAGGTAAAATGTTAAATTGGTTGCCTATACATACATATGTATATCAAAGAGTAGTTGAGGGAAAAAGTCTGGTACATATTCATAAAAAATAAATTTTTACTGCTGGCGAAAATTATATTCAGCGATTGGCCACTCAAAGCGCCATCTGTCTTTCTTCCTGCGCGCGGTTTATTGTTACACATTTCCGGCAATCGCGACTGCAGCTCGCAGGTATTTTGTGATGATATTACCCACCTACCAGGCAGAGCACTGTATATAAAATGTTCATAGTGCCTGCGGATGCGAATACTTCACTTTTCACTTCACTACGATCATCCCTCCATCAGTCGATAATCAATGCAATGCAGATGAAATATTGTTACAATATGCTTTTATTCCTTTGGAGGTATGAAAATTTTACAACTTTTCTCCTCGTTTGCATAATTATTTTGCACTGGCTGGGGAAAAATCTATCGTAAGAAGAGGCAAAATGAGCAACAGCCGAACAATCACTAATAGCATGCAAAGATGTTGATGATGACACGACGACGACGACGATGGCGCTCCCGCGCGTCGCGTTTTAAAATAACGAGGCTTGTTAGTATTAATGGCGCCATGCAGTGCGGTCGTGGAAACGAGCATCGCATCGCATGGCATCTCCACTCTGCAACAATCCATCCGTCCATGCCGAAGATCTTCTGCATCTCGCAATCGCACGCATGCATCAGCGTTTTCAGCCGGCTCGGGTCGGTAATGAACCGACCGACAGGTTTCTTTCACTCTCGACAGTCCTCATCAACTTCAACTCACAAACCAAATGCAAACCCAAACCCAAATCCGAATGCGAATGCGAATCAACAATGAATTGCAATTGTGTCCAATTGAGCACCGACTGCATGAAAATCGATGCAAATTGAATGCGTGCCGAGCGATTAATTGCCGTTCATTGATCGATCGATTATTATCTTTTCAATTCGTCCCTGAATTCCCAATCTTTCGTGGATTTCTAGGCCACACAGCGCTGTCGCTGTGCAAATTTGCACAGCGAATGGTAAACATTCACACCGAGCAATTACCGAAAGTTATGTTTATAATTAGGCAGTGACAATATTGCCCTACGTTTCAACCCAAATTGCGCTAATTCTATTCAAACAACGACATGTGGAGGGTTTTTTGGCTTTAATTAATTAAAGTTGATTGAAGTCTTTAAAATCGCCTGCAAGGAATTATAATGAGAAACATATTAGTTTCTTTGGTTTCTTGTGGTTTTGCAATTTGTATCGTTTGTGCATTTTTACCAATTAATCGACGGACGATAATTAAGCCAGAACCAGAACGAGAACACGCACGCTGCAGATGAAAAGGACGCCTGCGGCAGTGTTATAACGATTGTGTTTCCAATCCAAGTTGGTTAGTCTTGGCTGAAGCGCAATCAGTGTTCCTATGTACATACATTCTGCCTAAGCATTTATCACACAAGCTCAGCACATGCAAACACAAACGCGTGTGCTATCTGCACTCACCTTTATCATAGATACACAAATTGCTTCACAATTTTTTCAAGTGAATGAAGACATTTAAAGAAATTCAATTGACTTAAGTACTATATACTTCCAGTGCCAGTGTTTAATATCACTCAGAGAAGGAGGATTCGTGTCCATATGCCTGGTTATTATTTATTCATCGTATGACCATCTCTAGTGGCACAAGAGCACGTCCAGGACGTTAGGGGATGTTGAATATAACGACTCCCAACTGGACCTCAATTGAACGAAATTGAAGTTGTCTCGTGGTCACTCGTCCGTATTCAAAACACAGGTCTACATAAATGATAAGCAAAGATACGATATGTGAAACTTTGTAAATAAAACAGAAGAAGAACAAAGTCTTGCTTGGAAAGGAAATTAAATTACGTAGGTTGTAGGTTAGGTGCGTATGTAGGTATTACTTGAGAATGAATTATTGTTATGAAGTGAATTGCAAATGTGAGCTCTCGTTGAGTAATTATAGATTTTTGCAGAAGTTTAACGTTTCACTGCACTTTTTAATATGCAAATGTAAGTCATGCTCATTGTTCAGTGCGTTTGCGCTTGCGCTTGAGCTTGAGCTTGAGCTTGAATTTGAGTTACTTTGTGCTTGTACACTTGCTCAGGCGTAAATATATATTAATTATAATTATTATATAATAACAGACGTAAAGTTAAAGTCACTTTGAAATACGTTTTAATGAAAAATAAAATACTGCTAATAATTTACATACGCCACGAGGAAACAAGCAAGCTTCCCTCGTGCGGCAAAAAAGGGTTGACGAGCGGCGAAACAAATTATAAAATAAACTGACCACATTTTAAATTCTCTTTTCCGGCAGGCGACGACAACAACAATAACAAACTGCGACGAAGGAGCAGAAGCAAGAAGCGCAATGACCAGGCGAATTGCAGTGAAATGTGGAAACGCCGGCCGGTAATTTTAATTTAATTAAAAAAATTTAAATTGCAACTTGTACTACACCCCGTCGGGCTCGTTAGACACTTCTAGTTTATTAAATGTCCGCCCGAACAGCCAGCGCCAAAATACTCGGTGGCGTCGGTAAATAAATGTCTAAAAGACGCTTTTTTCCTTCTTTTCTTTCGGGTTTCATGGGGAGGCAATTTTGCAAGTGGCAAGTTTATCGATAATATTTGATAATCTAATAAAATGCGTATGATTGAAGGCTTGGCTTATTGGATTTTGCGGGCACGCGGCCGCGATGCGATGCGAACCGAACAGTTCAGAACTGATTGCCTCCGAACGGGGTGCTGAATGCGCGCCGCGCTTCGAGCACGTTGATGCGATTTTATTAAATTTCCAACAGACCAACTGGAACGAATACGTTCAAGCAAGCAAGCATAGTACCTACATACAAGACAGGGAAAGATTTTTTCTTGCATGCATTATGGGGAGCATTATGTCAGCTTCCTTCTTCTTCTTCTTCTTCGGTTTCTTATTTAATTCTTCGCAAGTCCTCTTTAATGTTTAACTTATTCTTAAAGTCGATTCATGCGTTGGGACTTACGTGATTATCCATAAAATAAGAATCATACATAGTCTTTGTTGATTTTTCCCTTTTATTTCGTTTATTTTCTTAAATTTGCTGCTTTATGTTGAAGAAAGCGTAGCGAAAAGACGAATACGAATGCAAATATAATGGGTGAACGAACATGAGTGGAAAACTGGGCAGTAAACTAGCAATAAATTGCAAAATAGATGGCAATGATCAAATAGCCGATACAAAATAACGAGCTCGTTCGTTCTTTTTGCTGCCTCGTCGAGTGGAAGGCCAGTTGAGTTGAGTTGAGTTCAGGAAAATAAGCTCGCCTGTGCCCAGCGTCTAAGAGCTATTTAAGCAGCTACCAGCCAAGAATCAACAACGCGAATTCGTTATTCGAGGGCATCGAGTGGCTACCTACCTGTCTGCCTCTTCACCTGCTTGTTCCTGACTCTTGTATTCCTCTCGGATATTATTATATTCGCTGTTATTCCGCTCCACTCGGGCAGTAATAGCCGGACATTGCACATGCTTACAGCTTATTTCTTACTTCGCCTGCCCTTGCGCATACATTATTATTGCTCTCATTGCTCAGTCGACAAAATAAATCTTGCCTGGAAAAATATTAAAGAATTGTTAAGAAAACATAAATTCACCTTCGAGTTATTGCAAATTTATGGAACATTTTTGTTGCGATTGCGATTCTAAGGGGCGGTTTGAGGGTGGCAGCGCTGCAGGGAAGTGGTGGTAACGCCGGCAACCGCATTATTATGCGAGCATGTGAGCAACCGCCAACGAGTTTGCAAATTAGTTCAATAAGAAGTAGTCCACGCTTCTCAATCATTATTATCGTCTGGCAATGGCCATGAGGAGCGCAAGGACGCTAAGGACGCGCCACCATTACATTCAATTTTGTATTCAATTCACGCTAGCGACCTCTTTCTTTGGTGACTTTGAATTGCTCATCATACGCGTACTCCTACATATTTTCACACATTTCTAGGTTATTAACGTTAATTGGACCTAGGTATGTAGGTATGTCTGTCTGTTTTTGCTTTTTATTTCTAGAAGAAAGAAAATTCAGGAAAAACTTACAAAATTAAATAATCATTTGCGGTTTGGTTTAGGACTTGACTTGGGGGACCCCTTATTGCGTCGTCGTTTCTCGAAGAAAATCAAATTTGTACCGGTAAAAGAGAAGACGCTGGTGGAAGCCAAGACACAAATTAGGTTGCTTGCTGATGGCTGATCGGCGGGCGATCATTTAAGGGCCGCATTGAGCTTGAGTGGATGAGCTGCACTCATTCGAGTGACTGCCATGAAAAGAAGGTCTCCTTCGTCTCGTGCCTCGTCGTCGTGTATCAACATTTTCAATAGCCAATTGTTCGTCGATGCTCGTGGCTAATTCGGTCTCGTCGCTCGCATCCTGGCCGCCCACCTTAACGGGCTATCATTCTGTGTGCAACTTTAAATAGGGGGCGGCTTCTGCCTCTAACGAGCTGGATTCGATTCGATTCGATTTGAATTGGTTTAGAATTCAACAGCATTTCACTACTTTATATACAGAGTGTTCTTTTCTTATCAAGAAAACTACATATTTTTAATTCAAAACTCAAATACACTCAAATAATTAAGTAATTATTTTACTTTACTATAATCTTTAAAAATTGTTTTAAAATTTTTATTTCTTAGAATAAGACAAACAATAAGTTTAATAAGTAAGAATTTGCACATGTAATACAACAATTTGCTAGCAGTACGTTTCCTTACACAGGATGCTGGGGGCGCCTTCGCTCGCTTGTGATCCAAATACGCCAGCCAGTTACACGCCGTTTGCTTGTCGAGCACTAATTAGTAAGTGGAATCAATTAATAATGTTCTTGTGTTTATCCAGCGCGCGTGTGTCGAATAGAACAGAACAGAATAGAACGGAGCGGATTCGAATTCGAATGAGATCAGGACATAGGAATTGGGTAAACATTGATCGGGTAATTTGCGAAATATAATACTTCTGGGGACTTTTTTAGGGAATTTAAGTAAAGTTTTCAAACAAACAACTGAATAGTAATCTGTAATTGATAGGTTTGTGTCTGTTCTCATTTTCCAGATTCAGACTGCAAACGGGCTTCAAAAGGCGCAAAACAAAAGGATTGCTCGTGTTATTATCATCCCAAAAAGAGCCTGCAGAACATGCCCACCAATTAGTGTCTGTGTCCATGCAATTCTTGCCAACTTTGTGCAACAAACTCAACTGAAAAAGAAAGGTATGATACATAAACAAATGAGAATTTCTAGAAAAACATAAAGAAAGTTTATTTTTGTAGAATTTCCATTCATTGATTGAATCATTTGAATCGAACTTTATCTGTGCACCTCACACCCAGCCGACAACTGGCGAGAGGAATACGAAATAATACCCTCTGACTGATTGAATGCTCACGCTTCGACATTGCTTTACCCTGCTTTGCTTTGCTTTGCCTTGCTTTGCTTTGCTCTGTTCGGCTTTGGTTCGTTTCAAGTGCGCAATTATGCAGGACACACACGCGTAATATTTTCTAACAAGAACTAATTGCCGCTCAATGCCGCTTCGTCCCCAATTACGTATACGATTCACCCTCGATCCGTTCCGATGCGCTCGCGAAAATTGGCGAAAGATAGATGGAAACCGCAAAGAAGCGAGACGACTGCCGATCGGCACCCCCGTCACGTACGATACTAATCCGTCACTAACGAGCCTTCGTTTTCTGGCCGGGGCAATTGCTTCGTGCTCATTCACATCCACCCCCAGGCACGTCACCCACGCACCTACACATCCCCACGTCCCGATAACATTTTCACTTATCGTTGGCCTCCTGCAAGGACAATATGAGCTGATAATGCATTATCAGGCCCAGACCTGACTTCTTGATTTTCCTCGGTTGGTTTATTGAAAATTACAGGTTTCTGCAGGATTTACCCTTTCACCCTTTCTTTTCCTTATTCTCTCTACATTTTCTTAGGGTTCTAGATGATTAATTAGCTAACAATACTGATTAAGACCTAATCTAAGGGATAATTAAAGAACTACGTGCCCAGTGTAAGTGATTTCCTTATTGCTTCGAGTAAATATTGTCTGGTGAATATTGTACCTATGTCGACAGAAACATAACATAACATAACACAACAATTGAATACGCATTGGAAATCAGAATGCATGCTTCGTTGAGTCCAGCAGCAAGCAACTAACTTGAGCCAGCCAGTCCCGAAGGCAAAGGTGCATGCATTCGAATGGAGCACGGCACACAGAGGGAATCGGTGCGCATTGAACACTCCAGGTCGATGGTCATCATCTGCATGGATGGACAACAGAGCGGCTATCCCTTGGCCATCGTTAGTACGATTCCTCCTTTTACTTTGTGCAAATAAATGCTGGCTAATGGAGCTGTCCTCTGCACAAACAGCAGCGCCGCAGCCGCCTGAGGACGAAGGACGAACGAAGGCAAATCACTCGACTCGACGCATTACATAACTGTAAGTAAGTAAGTAATTCAAACTCGGAAACACCAACAGAAATTCTTTTCATTTTAATTATCCTCCACCAACAACATATGTAAAACCCTTCATTAGATGGGAATTCCTCGACGACCGCGGCGCGCTCCAAAAGTAAACAGTTTTTGGGTTTTGGGTGCTCAGCCGTTGGTTGGGTTTTCAAAAACAGCACAAATGAACGAACGCATTAGCATGAAACTTCCTAATCTATGCGGCAGCGGCACGGGAGCGCACATTCCGCCGAAACACTCATCCCCGTCTATTGTTTATCTTATTCGTTAAGCATTTAAGCAGTGCGTGCGCTCCTTGGTGGATGGCTTTAGGTTTCAGGCGTTATCCTTTTATCCTTTTTCCAGAGCATAGAATAGTTTAACGAGCGTCCTTTAGAGGAAACAATGACACGACCACTTTCGGCTTCAAAAATGTTAAAACCCAATGAAATGTAACAATACTGGCGGCTTAATAGTTGTGAAGTTAGTCTTCCCACTGCACAATGTACGCATGAGGGATAAAGCCAAAGACAAAGGGTTTTTAAATAAACACTGTAAGTATATTTATTTATATTCCGATTTATCCTGCGTGTATTCAGAGGAGTTAAGTGATTAAAACTTTCAAATAACTTTTTCAACGCGTGCATATGCACAGTTAGTTCTTGAATGAAACACAAGAGGGTATTACATACTTTCGTTATAAATTTAAATACGTATTCCTTTTTAAAAACGTAATTAACTCTGATTAAAACAATACATCTCACTGCATGCGCACGAGAATATTAATTAAAGGGTTGTTGGACGGTTGATGCTGCAGGTGGTGGAGAAAAAAGACTCCTAATTAAAAAATCTAATCAAAAACGCAATTTCAGACAACAACGAAGGTAAAAATCAAACAACGGAAGAAATTTTTAATGTTTATTAAATGCGACTATGTATTTCGTTCCACCCTTGATGCCTGACAAGAGTTGGGGTGGGATTGGGATGGTGGAGGCGGCGGCGGCGGCGACGGCGGCGATTCTCTATTTTAATTACGCATTATACGTTGAAGTTAATTAAGCGTCGGGACGAAGAGAAGAGAAGAGAGTCGAGTATGCGGGATACAGTTGAGTGGACTTGCTGGGAGCTGGGCGAGCAGCGAAAAACGAAGAGCCCTGGCGGCGGCATCAGTAATGCCTAGTAGTTGCAATAGATTTGCGAGCCAGCGGCAGCAGAAGCCGCGACGGGGGCAGCAGCAGAGTAAGAGTGTGGACTTCCTAATTAAAAAGTTGCCGGCCATTAAAAGGGTGCATTTTATTACGGCGTCGCCTTTGAGAAGCACGCCGCTACCGCCGACCGACTGGCAGGACCAGAGAGTGGACCCGACAATATTAACTCTTTCAATTATCAGAGGCGTACTTACTCGGCGTGCGCATGCAAATTACGTACACAATTGTTTCGCGTAATTATGTCGAAAAGATTAACTTTCCAAAAACAACAACATTCCTAACAAAAACGTCTAATTAACCCATGCGCTTGCGATTGCGCTTGCGTATAGAAATAATTAATTACAGACCGATTAATTAGTCTGGTAGGAAACTAGTATCAGACTAGCGATAAGTAATTAAAAAACGCGAGTTGAGTTCAACTGAAACGCTTGTTGTTTTGGATATTTTTTAAATTCTATCGATCGTTCGCACGCACGCGTTCCCGGATGATGTACGGCCGTTTGGTGGGCACGCGTTAATTAAAAAAATAAATTTTTCAATTAAGTGCAGCCGATTCCAAAATGTATTTTGGTAATGAAATCTTCCCTCTTCCTCTCTTTGCGTCTCATCCTCTTTCCGGTTTTTTTGATTATCACATTGTAAAATGAAATGAAGTGAAGTGGAGAAGCGCGAGCATTTTAACAACGCGCAATCGACTAATTACTACTAGATTGCTAAAGGGTTTTGCGTATTTTTTTTTAAATTTCAATTTGCAATCGACGTCGGTTCCGGAATTAAAAACAATTTTCCAAGTTGGTACTAAATAATTAACTATATTACTAACAGGTATATGGTTTAAATAATTCGTTTCTTGTCTGAATGAAAATAAAAGAGTAAATTTATTACGCAGTTCATTAGCGCTGTTTAATTGTCGACAGACTTGTGCTGACAGCAGAACTCTGCACCGCAGCACAGCAGTTGAAGCAGAAACGGGAACAGGAACAAGAACAAGAGCAGAAACAACAGCGCGGGAGCAGGAAAAAGGTAGACGTTAATGTATAATGATGCAAACAACAAATATAATGTGTAAATATTAAATCTGCATGCTTCATTAAGCAAATCCAAACACTTGCTTGCCATACAATTGTTGCCTCTTTACCTTCATCCATCCTATGCAACCTCCGAACAAAAATCCCTTTCAGCTTTAACTCCTTTCTGCTTCCTTCCTTGCTCCTACATTTTCGCCATTTATACTACAAAACAATACAATACATGATACGTTGTTGTATGAAAATAAATATACAACGAGAGAACAATACACTTGAAACTCATAAAGTTATCAAACTCATTAAAGCGGCGCGTCGGTAAGCAGGACTCTGCTGCCATCTTCTTATCCTTATCCCGGCGATTTCTTATTAAGCAAACGATACGCTTCAATATCTTTTATAGGCTTTGCGCCATCCCAGCGAAAAGATCGAAGGATAACAATGACAAGCCAAGAAGGTTGCCAGTTGCCAAGAAGTTTTCTATAGTAGAAAACAAGCGATTAATTACATTCTTCATTAAACTCTTCCTTGTAGTAAACTAGCCTAAACAAAACAGCCATAAAATGTGAACATTGAATATTTCTATTTAAAGAAATGGGATTACATTGTTTTCAACTGATTGCAAAGCAAGAAAGTAGATTGCAGTTTATCTCCGTCTTTGTTTGTCCTGCCTGCTTTCTCATTAATTACAGAAAGTATCATGGCGCGCGCCGTCCTTGTCTCGTCGGCATTAGGTGCTCATTTATGTAATGGCATCCACGCTCACATGCACGCCGAAACACAAATCAATTGCGTTGATCGCAGCGCCGTGAATGGAAAAGAAGGAAATAAAATAAAAGCAAAGTTCAAATCTAGTTAATGTATGCACTTACACTATTGCCTTCCCGCTTGCACCCATCGCATGTCGGACCGAGTGTGTGAGTGAGCAATAAAATTAACTCGTAAAAATTGAAATAATTATTTTTATCGCTCGCCAATTGCACGCGCGTCCATTCAATTAGCACCCCCATTTCGATAATGAAACAACTTTCAAATGCTGTTATTGCACTGCTTATCAACTAAGTGCTCCCTGCTTTTTCCGCTCTTTCCTGAAAACTTCCAAACCTGGAAACTTTTCAATTTATGCATGAATGTAGCGATAATTAGATGGATTTCCAATGTATAGTTCACGCTTTTAGTATTATTGCGAGGAATTCATATATTCACCTGTACATAATCTGGTTTATCTTAGAAAAGTGTAGTTTTAAACTTTTGAATAAATATTTTCCTATTTGAATGCAGTTGGTAGCTTTGTAGAGGGCGCAATAAAAATTTGCATTGGCAGCACTGCAGGTGCTGCGATATTCTTTATGACAATCATGCAGTGTGTTGTTCTTATAAATTAACTTATTTTCAAGTGTGTTTTTATCTTTAATTACGTAGTACTGTTATCAGTCATAAATTAATCAGGTTGGCGTTTGTTTTCGTGTGTGATTTTGACTGGAGAAGCAAAACAACAGCTGATTACCAATAAACATTCAGCCGGGATAAGTGACATAACCTCCACGGGTACATCAAGGGATTAAGACTACATCATGATAATTCTTGGTGAGTATAGCCAAAAACAAGGAAAACGGTCGATTCTAACCTGTATTTATTCATTTGTAGGTGGTAGTCTAATTAGATTATAACCTAAAAGACTCACCAGTAAATCGCAAGGTATGTGGTGATGGGCTATTGATAAGCATTCGTATTTTTCTTTCACTTGTGCTGGCTTAGAAAAAGTATCCCATAATGATATTTCTATTGGGTTTCCTATAAGGATTGAGCGTTATTTCATCTTTCATTACAAATGGCAAAGTTCGCCACGAACCTAGGAAGAGTTCGCTAATTATTATTGAGTTTGGATATTTTGTTATTGAGTTCAGGCAGAGGCTGCGCATAATTTCAGCTCTAATGCGTTACAACGTTCGTTGCAACATTACACATTTTTGGCTCGGAAAACTCCGCGGATCGTGTATTTTGATCCATTCCATTCCACGCGATACACTTTTAAACTTCAACTTTGGCTTCAGGCTTTCGGCTTTGCTAAGCGCTGATCCAACCTGCAATAATTATAACAAGTTTTCCTATTAAGCTTTTTTCCCGCACGGTAGTAGATACGAAACACTAGGAAAGATTGAATGAAACCTTTGCGTGTGGAAGCGAAGGCGAATCAATTAGCAAATCAGAATTTCGGTAATGCATCGACGATGAATTGGATTTCATTAATGAAATGTCTTTTATGCGCTCCGCTTTCGTTCGTGAAGGCGAATGCGTCTGCGACTGTGCATGCGGGGGCGGCTCGATATGTGTATAAGAAATTGAATTGAAACGAGACGCAATTCAATCGCCAAACGAAATCAATTTTCTTGCTTTGGTCGCAAACGAGTGAGCGAAACCACACCACGCTATACCATACCAAACGACAAACAACAAACCACCAAGCGTCAAGGTTAGAATTCGTATCGAACGACAATGATGATGGTCAAAATGACACATTCTCATGCATGGCTTTAGCCTTAACTACTAAGCCCAATCAAAGTAAGTGTAAGAAAATGTTTGATATTCCAGAATATTCATAAGTAAATAACATAAGCTAATTGGAAATTTGTTAATAGTCATGCTTGGAATTTTGAAATTGTGATTTCTATCAAATTTAATTGCGGAAGTACGGAAATGTAACACTGTCAACACTCGTCCAGCACAGTACGTACATACATACAGTCGAAAATCCAATGCGCAAGCTTAAACTCAAACTCAAGCGCAAAAGCAGGCGCAATTGACAAGCGCTGTACGTACAGACACACGTTTGAAACGTTATACGGCAACTAATTACACCGAGGGGGTAATTAAAACGCAACAAAAACCGAACAAAGCATCACTCAAACATTGTGCGCGGCTGAAGTGCTACGTGCACACATAACAAGGACAAGGCGAAAAAACTCCCAGCCAGCGATGAGAGCAAGCAGCACGCAGCGAAGTGAGGAGAGAAAGAATAATTTTAATTAAATTTATTTGAAATCCACGCTGCACGTCAGCCCATGCTCTGCATGGCATGCATGTGCGAGGAAGACAAAGACGATACCAGTCCGAGACAAGCCAGGACAGGACAGGAGAGGACGAATGCGCGCATAATAAAAAGTGGCTCTCGTCAAGATTCATTATGTGATGTCGGTGTGACAAGCCTCTAATGAGGACTCTTCCAGGGTTTTACAACGTTAATTAAGAGAATATGATACTTCTGTTGTGAGCACCACCAGCAGCACCAGCAGAATAGTAGAGACATTGCTTTGCGTTGTGTGTGGTATGCGCCGCTTCGTCTGTCTTACTCTTGCGTCCTTATTGTCGCAACAACAACGAAAAATCCAGACCAGAGCAGACCAGACCACAGATGCGAATTCAAAGAGAAATTGGTTATTAATTATTCTGGATTTTGATGAATTTATTACTCTAGTATTCGCGAAACAATTGCGGCGAATGTGGGGGCGGCAAGCAAGGAAAGGAAGAATAGAGTAGAGTGTTACGTCTCATTTTAATAATTTGGTTGTTTAGGGGGCGGCAATCGCCTTCGTTTCCATTACATTACATTCCACTCCACTCCAACTCCAAGCGCCACTCTGCCATAAATTTCCGAACGGCTTACATCTGTCCTATGATAATTTATAGATAAGTAATTAAATTCAGAAACAATTAATTCACTTAATAACACAACACGTCCACCCCCTCTACCGAGAACAAGAGGAATTCTAGAAAATTTCCATAAAAGTCTATGCAATTAGCTAAGATTTCATATGTAATGAGTTGAAAGAAACGACATAAGAAGTGAATAAGCATAGTTAGAGTGCTGCTAGTGATGCTGATGCTGGGTGAGCGAAAATATTTATATTCGGATGCTTCGGGTTTATCTCTAATTTGCGCGCACGCCACGCAGTAGTGAGGGATGATTGGGATGATTCGTGATCCTGAGCGAGACGCGAACTGCCACTGCCGGTTACTGGCTGCTGACGGTGGCTGTGTATGTGTCTCCGAGGCGCTCCCTTTAATTAACAGAAAGTGGTTCATTAGAGCTTATTCATTAAAGCAAGGAGTAATTAGCAAACTCTAATGAATGCTATAATAATCTAACAGTGAGTATGGCACGGCTCGCCCCGTCGCCCCGCCGCCGCCGTGCGCACTTATAGTGTATTTTGTCTGCATGCAACTTTAGTCGCTGCGCTCGCACTAATAGGACTGCATCCTCTCAGCCGCCGCCGCTGCCGCCCGGTGAATTCGCGTGCGCGCGCTTCGGACTTTGTCTCCTAACAAGGGCATGCACGTGCATCTAACCCCTTCGTTTCGGCGTGCATCGCACTCGCTCCTCGTTCTGCTGACGGGACGCGACAGCGAATTCATCTTTCGCGCCCTGCCAGCCTAGCCAGGCAGGCAGCCAGACAGAAATATCTTTAATTAAATATTGCAATTACCGGCGGCGAGCTCGTTAAAACTTCATCGGAATTAATTTAATTCCGATAAATATCAATTTCTTGTTTTTCAGCGCCATCACCGCTGCGTTTGCTCCTTTTATCACACAATGGTTTGATAAAAGTTGCCTGATAAAAAAAATAATGTACATGTACAACCAGCCAACCAAACAAAATTTCGTGTACGCTCGTAGAACAGTGATCGTATCTGAATTTCATACAGCGCTGAAGCAAATATTATCCTCGGTTATCATCCACATGACATGCCGGAATAATTCATCAAATAGGTGACTAAATGGTTCAAAGACACGACACGTGAAAATATTAAATATTAAATAAGTATTTCCGCAGCCAACGAAAATCAATAACAACGATAATTAGTTACTCAGCTCTGCTCTAGTTTACTGCAAAGTTTGAGAGGTTCTGTGGGCAGGTGTAGATGGAGGAGAAGAAAATCCGTTTTAAAATTAACAAAAAAGCAATTAATTCGAACGGGAAAAGTTTTATTTCCTTAATTCGACGACGTAGTCTGTACTCTTCATCTGTACTCTTCATGAGCCTGTGCGCTCGTGGATAACAATACTAATTTGACTTTACGGAAGTGTATAATCCTTCGTTCAGTTGATTAATGAACTTTTTTCTAACCAAACACACAACGGTTTTCGTTGTACATGCCGCTGGTAAAGTGATTTTTTAAAATTAATAATGTTTTATCAAGAGGAAAAGTTAATTTCTTGAACATATTTCTTGCAAAATTGCTTTAAATCAAAAATTATCAGAGTGTGATAAGTAAAATTGAATAAATGTGCCACCTATATCAGGGTAATCACTAGGCAACCAACGTCGCTCTCGCCCTACGTATAACATTGTGAAATTGCCGATGGTATGCAGATAACAACGAACAATGAATGCACGTTTGCAAAATGTGCACCGAAACGCATTGTAATTTAGATAAGGCTGGTGCGCAAGAAAATGGCATCCAATTAACAATTACTCTTTTCTCCCTCTTTTGGTTGCATAAATTTAAAATGTGTGTTTGCTTGGTTGCCTATGTCATACAACTAAGCTGAATCCCTCAATAAAACATACAGCCTTTGCGGAGAAGTCACGAAAATAGCAATAAAGTCCAAAAGGACGTGTTTGTCAGTAGACCCGTGCGTATTTTTAAATATTCATTAAAGTGTTTTGTGATACCCACATGTTACTGTTACTGTTTGCTTGAGGACAGGGACAGGGCCGCACCGACATCAACCAACCTCCATCCAACATCTCTAAATCCATTCGTACAGGTACACGTTACGGTGATGTTCTTGCCTCGCGAAGGGTGTTTGTTCTTGTTCTTGTGCTTGTCGGCCGGCTGTCGCCGAAATTGCAAGCGACACAACGCACTGCACTGCATTGCACACATTGACATTGTGCGGTTGTACGCCCAACAAGTCTGGGTCGCATCGCATCGTGTCGAAAAGCTCTTAGCCCAGCCAGATTGTGAATTATTAAAATCCAGGGTGATTAGATCTGATAAATTTAAGAGCTCTTTTCAAATGTGATTAGGTTTTAATATTTGATGCGGTCCGCTCACTTTCAATAGACTTTTCATACAAGCTTTTGCAGACTTGCTGGCTCGGCTTGCTTGCTTGTTTTCCTTTCGTCCTGGTGGTTCCTGGTCATAAAAGGACATTTAGACGAAAATTTCCAGCCCAATTTTCACAGTTTAATATTTAATGCCGTAATTCTATCTAAATGAAAGCAAGCAGGTATTTATTATCCTTACAGGCAGGATATGCTTGAATGAATTCATACCGGCAATGAATGGGAGCTTTAAGTTTTCTCCCTGTCGGACAAGAACATATGCTGATTTCCCATCGAATGTGAATGTATTCTTCCTGCGTTTAGCTACGAATATTGCACACGCAAGCCTCCCTGTTATGTTAAAATAATAATGCGCTTTTATAATTCAAAACGCTATTATTATTTGAGAAATGCTTGACAAATTAACACATCATTTCTGTATGCATTTATTTAACTTAAACATCACTTTAATTTATTTATTTGTTTAAGCTAAAGTTAAAGAACGTAGAGACAATGATTGATTCTGACACAATTGTACCGCCGTCTCAGGCACTGATGTGCATTGCGTGTATATTATTAAAGGACATCACAAACCTTTTAAACACCATCGGCGGTGGTGAAAGGACGTTGGGGACGGACGGTTCTTGTTCCTGTTCCTGGTTCTCGGTCGGTAGGCTCTCCTCTCTCTGAAACTCAAACTCTACACTCTACCGTTCGTATTCAATTCAGAGGCGGCACGCGGTGCTCTCTCTAAGCGACATTTGATGTATCCGGGCACCTGTGGAATAAAAACACATCGAAATTTTATAGGAAACGCTCGAACCTTTCAACCTCCTTCTCGTTCCGTCGTCTCGACGCTCCACTTAGTGTTTCTATTGATGATATCAATCAGTTCGCCAGCCACTCACACGCGGGAAAGCACTCGCAATCGCAAAGCGCAAACGCACTTGCAATCACTGGGGAGAAAAATTAAGAAATGTGTTCAGCAGAAAGAAGCAAACGTTTTTCAAATTGATTTCGTTTATTATTGTGGAATGCACACAGAATTCATGAAACAAACTTTTATCCAGGATTTTTTTTCTTCCGTCCTCAATTCGTTTCCGTGTCGGGTTTGGGTTTCAATTCATTTCATTGTCTTTCACTTTCGATTCGTTACGTTTGCATTGCTTACATCGCTTTAAAGTTGATTTTTTCGGGTACGGGTTGGTTGGTTACCTCGCTTCATATACAATATAAATATTTGAGCAAATTATGTATTCAAAAATTATACAGAGAAAACGATTTCGTCAAACATTTATTGCATTTTGAATATTTTCTGTATGAATTTCATCAATTTTTCAAGTTTTAGTTGCTTGCAACGAACGAAATAAAACAACAATAACAACAAACCAAGAGAGAAACAAAATGATGATGTGAATTGAACTTTAACTTGAGATTAAGAGATCATCATTTAGAATTGACAATTGTCGGTTGCTCATCGATTGATTGATTGCATGATATGAAGTTAAATTTGTTTAGTTTAACTTTTCTCAAGTTTTTCACTTATTGTTAATTAGGTTTTGCTTTGCTTTGAGTCTGTTCGCATCGTTCGTTTCGAATGATTAAAAATATTAACTAGTAACAACAATAGCAACGAGAAATAAACGATAATACAATAATTTATACAATAATCACAAGTCTCTCCTCAGTCGACTTCGACTCTTCGGTCAAACATACACTTAAAGAAACTGCAATAACACTCTCTTGCTCGTTTCACTCCTTACATATTAGGTAATTAAGTAAATTTATCAATTTGTTTCGTTATGTACATACATACGAAAAGACTAAATGAATGAATGAATGAATAAATGTATGAATGATTGATTGATTGGACGTTCAAATATCATAGTTCAATAACTAAATAACGTAAGATGACTCTCGTTTGCTTTATCTTTCTTCATACACTTTACATCTTCTGGCTTTATTTATTTGCTTGCGAATTTTGCAATGTGTGTCTGTTTCTGTTTCGTTTTCTTAATCAAATACAATAGAGTGTCTTGTTTTTGTAATTTTTATCTTGTATGTGAAATTTAAATTAGTCAATAATGGCATATTTACAATGGTTCTTTTATTTTCTCTTCCCTTATCTGAGACTTGCGTCTTAGATCTGAATCTGCTCGTCGGGTTCCTCTTCTTCATGCTCATTCCGATCAGATTATGAGTGAATTTTAAGTACACAATTTAAAGTCATAATTAACTAACAAACTTTGTACAAACAAATTTGGTCGTCTTCCTCGTCGATGTCTGCGATTTGGTTTCTCGTAGAGGTTGTTTGAGTAGTCCATCTATGCGAGGTTCCACTCTATGTCGCACTTGATTGACCTGAACCAGGTCAGAGGAAGCAGAACCAACACTGATTTTTAATATCACTGCGCGTACGCTTTGTCTCTTTCTTCATAATTTATCTTTTGATTTATGCAAAGGGCAACCAACACCTTGCCCCGCAAATTCTGTCTGTTTCGTTGCTCTTTCTTAAGTTTTATTTAATTAAGTTAAGTTAAGGTAAATTCGTGGCAAAGAAATCCATTGAGGTCATTGAAGGTTTGGGGTCCGTGGTGGGCTCATCATCAAGACTCATTTCATCTGAAACAAACAACAATATTAATTAATTGAGTGATTTATTCATTTCCTATTACATTAAAAATTTAAAGCAATTTTTTCTGCTGGGAGAGGAAACAATTTCTTTTCTCTTCTTTGGTAACATAACATTCATTATAAAGGGTACCTAACATCCTCTTCCTCCACCTCCACCGCCGTTTCTTCCTGGTTTATTACGAAGGGTGGTAATGTATAGATTAGAGAAACCGGAAATGCGTGCGTTTGCGTACAGAACTGAAGTGAAGTGCATGGCTTTCTTGTTGTTGTTGTTGCGCGTTAAGGGTAGAGTAGGATAGGGGGTGGGGTGCAACGGGGAGGCAAGTAAGTAAGGAAAGAAAATTGCTGGAAGGAGGTTCAATCTCGCTAATGGGCAATGAGGGCAAAACTGACATGCTCGTATGGGTTCATCAGGATTATATCAATAAAGCAGGCGGACAGGCAAGCAGAGCAGAGCACTGGAGCAACAGCCAGCCGCCCACCCGTACCCTGGTTGCGGTAGTGCTGTGCTAGAGCAGCAAAAACACTTCCAATATCTCTTAAGTTCCTCTCGCACATCACTATAATGGCATTGGCTGCGCGGCTCTTTTTTATATAGTTGAATATGTGCGATGGTCGGGCAATCACCGAGATTGTCTCTCAATCGTTACATTCTACATATAACCAACCGCCCAACCTAGTTGTAACAAACAAACTCGTAATGGTTGATGACTGTGTCAGTCGGTCGGGTGGGGAGTTAATTCACTTTAAATTCTATTTGTGGTTTGATCACACGACCAATTGATCAATAAGAATAAGTACGTAGATCTGGGTCTCTCTACAAGAATTAAGCATATTGTATTCGCGTGCATATCTCTTGACCTATAAATGATAGCAATTCAGCTTTTACATTATTCGATTCTGAATTAAATTTTACACAAAATAAGTGGCTAAATCACTTACTGCCTTATTTCTACGCAAAGTTATTAAGGTGAATAACTATTGAATAATTACATATAGATAAAATTAGGTGATGGCTAGTTGTAAAGACTGTAGGCAGCCAAGCTAGCAACGAATCCTTCTTTGAGAAAGAAGGATAAAGCGCTAGATGGATGGATGTATAGGGGCGGCAGCGAATTAAACTCAGAAGAGAGTAAATTTATGTGTGCGCTATCGACACTTCCCTAGTGCTTAATGGAAAGTAAACATCATTTGGAATCTGAATCGAAATTGTTTTGAGGGCGTAAGCCCAAGCGCTGAACGTGAACGTAAGTGAGTGAGTGAGTGGTGGTAGTGATGAGAAAACGCACAAGTTGCCACTTTGTTTATCATCTCACACAAACGCTTGTTTTGCTATTTATCCACGGCGCGGTGCGCAATGAGACAACTTGCCACTCAACTTCGATAAACAGCGCGTAATGACAATGCGATTGAGATAAGGGCGGAGGTGGAGTTGGCGTCGTAAGTAAGCAAGAGCAGTAAGTACTTTCTTTGCTCCACTCCGCGAAGAAATAAATAACTTGGCAATCTTTTGTTTGACTATAATTTCCACCCCTCGCGAGGAAGGTATGATCATCAATCAGTGAGTAGTAGTTTTTCGGCGGAATGACCACACATGCAATGCGCACGTAGCCTTCCTGCCTGCCGGCCTACACTGGGCATCGTCTGTCTAGTGACGTACAGAAAATAATAACTGGAACAAGACGGATTGGATATTAACTTTTTGACTTTGATATAATGCCTTCACGTACGTGTACGTGTGCTTGAGTTTTCCTTGCAATTCGAAGAAACTTGAATCAGAAGTGAGCACCGCACGTGGATGCACGTTTTCTATCACTTGTACCCTTTCTTTTCTTTCATAGTTTGTGTTTTTCTTTCTTTCTTCGTTGTTCCTTCCTGTTTGCGAATTGATATCTGGCAATAATAGATTAGTTTTTGATAAAGTGCATTTGTACGAGAATAAATCCAACCAAGAGGTTGCAAGAAAGGTGCACTTTAAGGGATGTTTTGTACTCTAATAAACAAATAAATAAAACAAAACAACCTACATCAAGACGGGCTTTTACATACTACTTTATTTATGGTCACGATCTATATTGCTAATTAGCGTTCGTGGTCGCGCTTTCGCCTGCCATCAAATCTAATGACGGCGACAAGGAAGAATGAAGGGTGAAGGACGAAGTATGCGGCGCATTTTGCATTTTACGCCAGCCATCTAGCGAGATGCATAGCAAAGAGAAGAGAAGAGAAGAGAAGATGGGATGAGATGAGAGGACGACGGACTGATGATGGCGGCGAGACGGCGGTAATTACAGCGATGGCTTACACAAATCCGGCGAGTCGCTCGCACAAAGATGGGAGGTTTTACTTATTAATCTATATTCTATATGCTCTTTCTGCAAGCGTAATGCTTGCGAGCGAGGAGCAGAGAAGAGTGGAGTGGAGCAAGCGTGATGTATGTGAAGCGTACAATGTATGTTTTATTAGTACATACTACAATCTAACCTTACGGCACAAGAGGACTGCGCGTAAGAAAATACAACATAAAAGCGTAAGAGCACCAGCGCAAAGTTTCAATGTAATTATGTATGTAATTCAAGCGAAAGAATTGAAATTTCACGAAAAACCACAAAGTCGCGTGTCGTTCGCGGTAAATACATAATTCAATAGCCTATGATCGTGACAGTACTAAGACGATGAACCAAGGATCAATGATAATCCTGGATAAGAAATGCGAATACGCAGAAGCAACGTCCACAGGACAATTGAAAATGCATTAATCGCTAATAGAATCCATCCACTTTAGTGACACCAGTCTACATAGTGTTTGTTGATTTCGTGTACACTGAGTACAGAGGAAGAGGAAAAAGAGCTGGAAAACCATGAGCATTAGAACAGAGTGCCTGCTTGCTTGCTGGTACCGGAGTCAATCACACGGAGTG
Organism: Aleochara bilineata; assembly: GCA_003054995.1. NCBI lineage: Eukaryota > Metazoa > Arthropoda > Insecta > Coleoptera > Staphylinidae > Aleochara > Aleochara bilineata. The sequence continues at coordinate 49,616 of NBZA01002045.1, forward strand.
CCACGGGTCGTTGCTTAATTTGGGAAGTAGTCGCTTCGTCTCTATCCGCCGCCACCGCCGCCCCCGGAAGTGAACTGAGCGAGATCAGCGGTGGCGGCGTCGCGGTGCGCCCCGCTCGCATTCAATCAAATTGAAACCGACCACACATTGCGCCGCCACAGACACACTACACAAATGCACATATTTTTCTGGCGTGCCTTGCCTCGCCGTCCGGCACGCGGTCAACAAGAAAATTGGATTTGATTTAATTTCATTTCTTTTTGCTCATTTCTCTTATCTCCTCTCCGATTCACTAAGCAGCATGGTGTACCGAGAGAGACGAAGACGGAGAGGAAGACAAGGCAGATAATTAACATCAGCGGGACGGGCATTTGAATTGGAAATGCAATTATTCTAATGGACTAATGAAGCCGCCAGCAAATACAATGGCGCAAGCGCAAGCGACAGCGCACGCGCGTACGCAGACAATTATCCACTTTAACGGATTGCATTATGATATTAATTGATTAGAAGGAGATTATTGTCGTGTCCAATCTAAGCGTCTTCCTGTCTCGAAAGTCAATGCACTGCGTCATTACCAATATCAACGCTTGTTCCATAAGAACGTTTTAAATTTGGTAGAAGTGCAGTTGCCTATAGTTAACTCCAATAATAGTACATACATACATACAGACATTCTGCCAAAACCAAGTCAAATCAACTCAAGTCAAGTCAGTCGTTGACATTTTATTTGAAACAAACGGCTTTGATAAAATGAAGTAATAAATCAAACGGTAGCTAATGGGGTCCAACTGTTCATTTCACCTAATGTTCAATTAGGCTAATGTACATTTGCATCTATCTCGCGCGCCCAGCCAACCAGCCAATGCTGCCAGTCTTTGTCAACGGTGCGCGCTTTACTCTGCCTAATTGCCCGTCTGGCCCCCGTACGTTCCTTCGTTTCTTCATGCCTTGGCTCCTTGGTTCATTCTACCACGGGCACGGCACTCTTACGTCTTGCAATCAGTGCTGTGCTGCACCAGAGTGGCAACTGCAAAATCACTGATGGATTACACCCGTTCCTTCCTCTTATCCCACTTTTCTTTTAACCCCTTTGAGAAAAAAGTGTTTAAAGCGTTAGAATTTAAGTTCAAGTAGGAATCATTTGCAACTCATTGTGAGCCAGGAACGAAGAAACGTTGATCGCGTAATCAATGCGCATGTGCTGCGGTGCGGCGAAGAATAAAAGAAGCAAACACGCGATAATTAACTGCATTTTCTAATTAAAATCGAACGGCAAACACAAAAGGCGCACGCATTTCTCTATCGCCTACACTCGACTGCAGAGCACTACACTACACTACACAAAATGAATTAGCGCCCCGGGTCGTTGATTGACTCTCTCCAGGGCGCGGACGCGGGTGCTTTGTATGTGCAACTAGCCACCCAACGCCACCACCACCGCCGCCTCCTCCTCCTCCTTCTAATTGCGTGCGAAGGGAGTGTATGCTCTGCGATGTACAATGTGAAATTTGTTTGATTATGCGACTCACTAGCCGGTATCAATCTAAAACTAATTAGGTTTTCATTTTTTAAAAAAGCCCATTGTGTCGTTCCTGGATCCAGGGATCCTGTATCCCTGTCTGCCTCCCAATGAGATTGGGCTGCTGCTGCTGTTGCGGCTGGAATGGGCTTGAAGTTGGGGTTGGGGTTGAGGTTCAAGCGCAGAACAGAACAGTGCAACGAAGCTCTCTTTCGCGCCGAACAATGCGTAATTAATTTTTCAGGCTCATCATGAAATTGGCTTTGCGCAAAAGGCCTTTTTTCATTCGCCAGCCAATATGTGCACCATTGCTTCCTCTCGATCTCGTTCGTCATCATACATATGATACGATACAGTATCACATTTCGAAAAGACAACTTCAATGGCCCATTAATACGCAGGAGTGAGACGTGCGCATAGTTAGAGTATGTGATTGCTATGCCATGGATTGAGGCTTATAAAGACTGAAAATAATGATATCGCCTTTGCTGTTATCAGCGTTGCTTTTAATTAGTTTTCTTTTTTGTTATTTTATTACAATTAGTAGCAATTGCTTTGCATTTTTTCTACCAGCTTGGATTGTGAGTTATGCTAGGGTTGGTGGTATAGTGGTGGTGCAATTAGATTGGATGGAAATTCATTTGCAAATTGCACTCGATCAGCAATGATGAAAACAAGTTGTTGTTGTTGTTACTTGAATTGGATGTGATTGAAAGCGGATATATCTTGCTATGCGCTATAGACTCCAGGCCAAGCCAAAGCCAAAGCCAAGTAGAGGATATGAATGTGTTGTGAGCGGTGTGCGTGTGGCCGCCACTGCCAGTGCCTGCTACCGCCGCCTCCCAGAACGTAATGGAATCGATTTTGCTCGATTCTTGATTGGTAATTGGGTTATAAACGTGGCTGGGCTTGGAGGGTTTTAGAGTGCGCGCCACTAAAGGGGTGGCAATAAAGCTAATTAGTTCATTGCGAGCTGCCACTGCCACGGCCGCCCCCGCACTGTACTCGAGATGCAGCTCGTTTCCGATCCGCATTAAGTAGCTACAGCAGTAGCAGTATAGTGCATGAGCACGGAATACGCATTTGATTTGATTCGCATTCGCAACAACACTAACAACCGCGGACAATGCCATCAGCAGTGGCACAAGATGAAACTAGCGGTTAGTGTATAAATATTTGAAAGGCGGCGGCAATGCAATGAGTGAGCAGCCCTCTATCGGCGACTGCAAGCTGCCTGAGTTCTCACTCCCCCGACCGGCTGGTTTTGGCTTCAAGGGACGTTTTCCCTAATTAACTGGTAAACTTTCATTGCTCCCGCGCACATCAGGCGGTAATTAACGAGAGAGGGGGTGGCGGTAGCAGCAGTGTTCTCTATTACACTCAACAATCTACAGAGTGTCCCATTTCAAAATCAATCTCTTCAATTAAAAAGATACTAAACTGCTAATTAACTCAAAACAGTTGACAAGTTTTCACTCAAATTTTCATTTCTTTTGAGGAAGAAAATTAGTAACACCCTATGTAATAAAGGTAATGAGTTTGAAGGAAGGTAGTGTAGTGACTCTAGTAGAAAATGAATAACTCGGTGGCACAATTCATAAATCTCACAGGAAGCTTGTGCTTGTGCTCGCGCGACATAGTCTAGTAATAAGAAAGTATGCCTTCTTCCTCTTCATCCTCGTTCGTCTTCGCTTTCTTCTCCTTCTTCTTCGGAGTTGACTGGCACGGTTGATGAATTAAATTGTGCCGAAACTGGAGGTTAAACAGCCCGACTTAAATTCCGGAAGCTAATTTAACTATGAAACCCCGGAGTAATTAATTAATTGAGTCGTCGTCTTTGGCGCGTTGCGTTGTTCGTTCGCTGCCGATGTTTTTCTGGCGTTTGTACGCGGAACGCGAGCCGCCAGTGTTCGGTTAATTAAAAAATTAAATTACATGGAATATTTACAAACGAGATGAGATGAGAAAAGAGGAAAGGCGAGGCGAAGAGAGGCGAGGAGACACACCAACTCAACCCAAGTCAAGGGAAGAAAAGCTAAGAAGTGACAAAGAAGGAAATCAACCTGGTAAAAAATAAGTTGTCACGGTTTGTACTTGAAAATTAAAATTAGCGCGGTGATAAGGGAGAGAAAGATGAGAAGAGACAATATATAAAGTGCACTATAATCAAATTGAACTGCTGCAATTGCCGTCATCAGCAATCCCACAATTGTTAGTGATTCGCGTCGTCTGTTCTGTCTATAGTCAGCATGGCATGGCATCGCAATCGTCGTGTTTCACACGCTCGGAATTGAATATTAAAACGCGAACGAATGCCATCCGGATGGATTAGAGAGCGCGCCGCGGCGGCAGCGACGGCGACGGGGGTGTGAGCGCGGAGAGATGTTCCCGAGGATTACGCGTTTCATTAAGCTGAGTGCCTCCACTATATGCTCATCGCTTCGGCGTGCTTCATTCTCTCGCGTTTGCGTTTTCACCAACCGTCAGCACCAATACCACTACCGCCGCCGTCGAGCGCGTGCACAAAGTAAATGACGTGCTGCCTCCAGAGTGAGAAAAAGCAAGGAAAGTACGGCCGCCAGAGCAGAGCCAGCCACTCCATTTCGGATGAGTCCAAGCCAAGCCAAGCCAGGCAATGTCTTCATCGTATGCAAACTTTTTTTTCTCTTCAAGAAGGTACACAAATTGTAGGGCGATTCTCATATCAAAAAACAACAGAACACTATCCGTCTCCTGAGTGATAACGCGCAAATCTTTGATAAACTGCTTGGGTTTTTTTAGAGATACAGTTTCCAATAAGATACTACGCAACTACTTTAAGAAAATTCCAGGTTTATTACTGGAAATATATTGTGGATCAGCTCCAAATATGATTATAGATTATACTTTGAGATATTAAAGTGGGTGGAATGGAAGAAGAAGTAGAAGAAGATGTGTGTGTGTATGGTAAGAACGAACGTAAAAGGTGGCAGCGCGCAATTAACATTAATTTAAAAGCAATGGCAATTTCCTTAATGCGTTTTAGATTTTCATTTCTCATCAAGGAAAGTAATCCAGATATCGCTTTCCTATATCAAACTTCACGCCCTTCCACATAAACCATGAATTGAATCTTCACCCATGGGCTGACTGCGCTTCGCTGTGAGCACGCAGACATTCAAGCAAAGAAGCGAGGCTTTGGGTTCGGGGGCGACGAACATACACACATGTGTATGTCGTGTGCGGGGGCGGCTTTCTTCAAGACGCCGACGACGGTGGCGGTGGCAGTGGCACTGGTGCTCAATTAGGAAATTCGCTTTTTTACGGCCGAATCCCTTTTATGTCGGAATAAATTATTACGCAATTTACTACTACTCACTATTCTACTTTATTCCCGGCCATCGCTTCAATGCATGCGCTTTTTCCATCAATATTCATTCAACCTACGACGAGGAGCAAGAGCACTCACTATACCTAGTCTATCGTCTATCGTCGAGGAGAAAATGGGTTGAAGAATAGAGGGAATCCAACGTTGCAAATTTTATGTGTCATATCATTAGATAGCATAACATGTGTGGGAAGAAAATGAAAAGTAGGTCTGGTCTAATT